>CBVK0100838699.1:0-10810 GCA_900067695.1 Picea abies
CAATTTTGGGCACATTTCCCGATGTATGCGGGTTGTAGTGGTGCAACCTATGTATACACATGTTGTGTAGTAGCCAAGGTGCATATATGTGGAAAAATCATATTTTTAACTCTGGGATTTGCAAAAAGGGATGACAAGTCTGCATAGGGAAATGGAAAAAGGCCTTCTATGGAAGATTGCATGGGGTGAGGAAAATATTGCTATAACTCCAGGTCTCCTTGGTATATATAGGAGATAGAGGGTAAAATTACAAGGAAAATGACACACCAACCATTAAAGGGCCTAGTTGTCAAATAAAGCCATGACTAATATAAAAATATAAATGTAATAAAGTAATATCTAGGTCTTAACATGCCCATCCCCTTCAAACATAAATTTCCTTCAAAACTTAGTAGTTGTCTATGTTTCTACATGAATAACTTATCTTCCCATATCACCTCTTCTATGGGTAGGTTCTTCCGCTAGATAATTTACTCATTAATTCTTCTATTTCATAGCAATTTGATACACATTTCAAGGATCATTTTTGTTTCTGGTATGATTTTCCCTTTTTCATTGATCTCTAGTAAAATGTTTTGAACTAGTATCTTGTTGTTGATTACGTTCTTTAAGAAAGAAACATATATCATTGGAATAGTGAAAAGTAGATAAACGAAGACTAAGGACAAAGAGTAGTGTGTGAGCTTGTACATGGGAAATGAAGATGACATCAAAGATAAAACATCATTTGTAAAACATAGCAAAGGAGTAAGAATACAAAAAGATATCTCCGAGAGTGTCATAAACTCTTATTATAATCATTGTGAGCATAAATAAGAGACAAACAAAGGCCATTTCTAGTTGGTTTTCCCAAATGAGTTTCTAGGGTAAAATATCTGTGTTATTACAATGCTTATGTTTGATTTTATTTAGCATTGTTTTGTGCATTTAATTAGAATATCCAAGTGATATTAAATCAAAATTAATGCATAATGAAATAGTAAGTAGAGATTTTCAAAACAATTTAATTTGACAAATTAATTAAGGTGTAGCTACTATTTTGACTCAGCGACTAAGTTATTACTAGTCATATTGTATCAAAACCAAGTTTGAAACCAAATTGTGAAGAAAACGCCCACTATGAATACCAAAAGAGAAGAGATCCATTGCTGCAAGGTTTTGGAAGAAACACAAACAAAAATTATGAGAACATCTAATGAGGCACAACCCAAGGAAGCCCTTGAAGTCAATTTTACTTCGCTATAGTATACAATTGATGTATTAACTAAGATGGTAACATATCTATTCATAGTTAGTGATGATGATAACTATGAATATAGAAATACAAAACATCAAAAAGGTGAAGAACCTAATGATTAATGTAATGCTAACTAACTTCATTGATCTTCAAATTCTACATTCAATGTTGAAGAAAAACTTGAGATACCAACATATGATAGTCAATTTAATTGCAAGAAACTCAATAGTCAATTGAATCAACTAGAGTTCTATTTCAACCATTATTAAGTAAAAAAAACACAAAGAATTTTATTTTCCCAAACGAAAATGTCTCGACATGGTTTGTTACAGTGTAAGAGCTATGCAATGACTTGGGGAGAGGAAAGAAGCCCTTGGTTATAAAATGGAAGAATTTCAAGGAATTGTCAAAATCATAGTTCTATCCCATAGGATATGAAGAGGACCAACTCATGAAAAGGTAATATCTCTAATAAAAAGAAGCAGAAATTGTTAAAAAATTCACATCCAAATTTTGAAACAAAAGCATTATGTTGAATATATTTTTGGAATAAATTAAAGTACTAGTAAACTATACTATATTGGAATTCTATTCTCTGATACTCAAAAACAATTACAACATTAAGGGAGTAATTGAACAACTTAGAGGGACTCTTATCTTTCCATGAGGAAGATGAGTTGTGGGAGAAAGGGTAATAAAGAGATAGCACATATGAGAGAAGAAATGGATAAGAATAGAAATCAAATTTATGAAGAGTTAGAAATTGAAATTTTCAAACATTAATGATAGCCAAGAAGATAAACCAACATATCCAAAGATTAAGAATACGCCAAATCTTTCTTTGAGTGTGTAGCTCGTGCAAAAACCTGCCATTAATCAGCGCTGGCACCCCATCCGGGGGAAAAATGACTATTCTTACTACAAATTGACAACTAAATTATATAATAAGTTTTACCACTTTCAAAAAAAAATTATGCATTAACTATATTAAAAAATTGTAAATTTACCAGTGAAGCTTTGAATGCTTTGAATTTTTTCTATGTTATCATTGTATTGCACATTGCCACACAGCATCGTCTTGATGATGCAAAATAGGAAAAAGCACATTTGAGTTACGTTTTGAACAAGTTTTACTTCAGAGCATGCACATTTCAGTGTCCACTTTTGTTTTGAGCAAATTTCTCTTTTTCGCTCCAGGTTGAGAGGGATTTGATGGCATTCAAAAAACCGATTGTGCTAGTCACATTAATAGTTGTTCGAGTTTAACAAAACGATGAGAGAAGAAGTCAAAAGATTTGGGATTCCATTAGCGTTCACTACACTTTTATCGTTTTTCTGATTCGCAATCTCCCAATGAAACGAGAACTTACATCATTGAAGAGGTGTAATAAATACGGTTATTCGCAATCCCAGAATGAAACAAAAACTTATATTATTGAAGGTGTGTTATGAAATACGCGTATTTCACAGCAGGCGCGCTCTCTTATTATTGAAGTGTGATATACTTTGTCGGGTATCAACTGAGCCATATCCGAGACAACGTTCCTCGGGGACTAAACTCTATTTTTCAAATCTGCACACAACAAACTCCAATTTATAAAAACCAGAGCCAGAATTCCACGCGGCAGGTTCCTGATATAGTCTCCGCTGTGCACCAAACAAAAGTTCAACGGGACTAATGGCCCTTTGACTCTATCATATGCAACCAACCACATTATGGCGTGGTTTGCGAGTTCCAAGTAATATATTTCCATGATTAGGACGGATCCATTGAAGGTATTCGCTCCCAATTTCTAAACAACATTTTCCATCGGTAGTCGATCGGTTCTTGTCTATTGTTTTGTATTTTGAGCTTGAAAGCGCTTCATGCCCAATGCGGTTTCAATAGAGCTAGAAATGGTAGTTCAACGTGCCTTAAAGCTTCTTGAAACAGCTGTTTTTAGCTTTGGTCCAAAGCAGATCTTTCCATGTCCGTTTACAGAATGTGCCCGATTTAGGTCTTCCAAATCATGAAGCTGTAAAATTACTTTGATGGGTATTCTATATAAATGAGGAACGAGAAGACGCTCACATCGACATTCTAAGGTCCGGCATACTATAATGGGACATTCATTGTTAGCAATAGACAGATATAAAGTCTACAGGCTTCATGTTTGCAGTAGGACGATGATAGCTTATGGGAAGCATTGAGCAATAGACAGATATAAAGTCTACAGGCTTCATGTTTGCAGTAGGAGGATAATAGCTTATGGGAAGCATTGATAATAGAATTGTAGGCACTGTAGACCTGTGTGCTAATTTAATGGACGACAGAAGTTGCTGTGTAGCTTCTGTTGTTGTAGATGAGAAGGAAACCCAGACGAGGAAAGGTCCCTGGACTGTCGAAGAGGACATGGAGCTGATTAAGTATATAAGTGTACATGGGGAAGGGCGCTGGAGTTTTCTTGCTAGAGCAGCGGGTATGTATGAATAAAGTTTTGTGAATACGTACATCTCTGATTGTTTAATGTCCATAACCATATAGCCTTATGCAGGGGTAATTTTGAGATTTTCTGCATTGTGGGTGCTTATTATTGCAAGGGATACCAATTTGTTGGTGAATTTTTCGATAAATGTTTTCATGTAATGTAATGTAATGACCGCTTAGAGGAAGCCCATTTGGTGTGCAGATTTCTTATCGGTTGGGGTAAAACCTGAAATTTATATATTTTGCAGGACTCAAGAGAACTGGCAAGAGCTGCAGGCTAAGGTGGGTTAACTATCTCCGGCCTGACCTCAAACGCAGCAAGATCACTCCTGAAGAGGAGCTTTTAATCATCGAACTTCATGGCCGTTTAGGGAGCAGGTATATACTCACAAAATGTACTGTATGTGCGCGTTTCTAGTATTCAGCATATATGTCTGTATGTATTTACCCTAATTATTGAAATGGTCAGGTGGTCTCGCATCGCACAGAGTTTACCAGGTAGGACAGACAACGAAATCAAGAATTACTGGAGAACTCGTATCAAGAAAAAAATGAATCCACGAACTGGGAGTGGCAACAACGGCATGGAGGCAAACAACCGATTACATTTTGAACGTTCAACGGTTTCTTACTGCCTCGCAGGATTATCTCGAAGACAATCTGACCTAGACAACGCACAGCCTTCGACTAGCTTCCCCTGGCAAAATACTGAGACGATAGCGATTCAGCCAAACGAAACCCCAAATCTACAAGATAATATTTCGTCACAGGCTATTCCAATTAGTGAAGGAAATTATGACTATGGATTGCAGCGAGAAATCCAGAGTTCTCAAATCAATGATGATGGGCAACCGTGGGAAGCTCTCCAGGAACATTTGAAAGGATCAGACAAACTGTTTGGGAACAGGTCACCTTACAAATTTTCAACGGGTTCTCTTGCAACTGATCTGCTATATTCTGAGTTCTTTGTAGATGGTGCCACTCAAGATGGAAAAATACAACCTTCTTCGTCCTATATCATAGCTTCCCCGGAGGCCTTATCCGATAGCGAGAGTCACTTGAATTGTTATTGGGATGTGTTATGGAACATGGATGAAGATGACGACAGTTTCATTCCCAGTCCGCATTCCTGGTAATGGGATGACAGGAAAGTACATTGAGCAACAATAAAGAAACCCATAGAATAGAATGGAATTGCTTGTTTTATCTGTTTTTCCGATACCGTCAGGTCAGTAGAATTTCATAGACAGCACCAAATTTAAACTCTGCTTATGCTCCCTTTCTTTTGTATTCTTACCTTTTTCATAGAATATGGAACATTATGGAAACAATTTCTACACATTGTTTCTCTCATTTCGAAGTTTGTCCATGCAAAATATTTTGGATTACAGTCCACACTACAGGACTATTAATGCATGTATGTCGGAAAATGCAGCACTTTAATGAAGATCGTCTGGTAATCTCATAGAATGCTTCTCATCAATATTGAAACCTAGAATATTTGCCGATCAATCTTTTTTTTTTCAGTACAGACATGAGTTGTAATCGAACAAATTAATATCTTATTCATTCTACGAAGGCCTCGTAGTTTCGAGAAAAACCACATAGGTAATCACATCAATGCTTCTGTTGATCATGGACTAAAATGCTTCTTCAAGCGTAGGAGTTGGTGCAGGTTCAAACTTCTACCTCTCATTTCTCTCCAATAATTTTGTTTCCAGGACGTCTTCTTCTTGCTGAGTAACAGCTTATACTCTGGTCGTTCATAGTCAAGTTCTAAAGGTATACCAAAAGGAGAGTGTAAATTTCCAATTAAATTTTATTCAAGAAGAAAATAAGTTACACTCTGCACATGCAATTTGTATTTCAAACCTCGTCATCTGTAAAAAAATACTTACACATATAATCATCATAAAAGCTGTCGTAATGTCTCGAAGGAGACATAAAACTGGTACACAGACCTTGCTTGATTGTTCAAAAAAGATATAAAGAGTGTCACATAGGAAAAATAATAGATTACCTTAAAGTACCTATAAAAACTGTAGGGATCTGCTGTCTCAACTACATTGCAAACAATAAGAACAGTAAGAGAGGAATCCTGTCTCAACTACACTCCAAACAGTAAGAGAGGAATCCTGTCTCAACTACACTCCAAACAGTAAGAGAGGAAGCCTCAATAAATAGAACCCATATGAGCTGATTAAACATGAAAAGAGAGAGCATATTCATGCATTTGATTATCCTTGGATTCCAACACTTCGCAATTTCCAGCTTTCAGTTTAAGGTATTTTTTTGACAGCGAATTGGATTCATTGTTAAGCTCTTTCTACACACTAAGGAAAAAGAAAACATTAAGAACAGTTTGAAGTTGTATTATTTTCCCAAATATAGGATGTAGAAGCAAATTTGTCACTTTGACGTAGACTTCTATCCATTTGACTATTACCATTAAGTCATGTATGAAGAATCTATGCAAACCTGTATCTGGACTAGCTAATCATTAAATTACAGCCACATAACACCATAGAAAATAGAGGAGATGATAAAAAAACAATATCATAGAATCTGCTTACACTCCATGCATAAACAAAAAATAAATTATTATTGAGTTAGTTGCACAGAAAAGAGGCATTCACCAGTGATCAACATTGATCTACATAACAATAGAGTATGTAGCACCTAATTAAAGGAGTTCATAGCCTCATAGAAAAACCAATTAGTTGCTCCTGATTGAATGCTTACAACAGTTTATTTTGGAAAACAACTCATGCATTTTGCATGCATTTTTTGTAATAACCATCTAAATCTAAACACTAACTGAAGAAAAGAAAACTAAAAACAGATTGCATCATGTTAGTTTATTGACAAGACTTGCTGCAATTATCAACATACTCCCCCTTGATGATGAGAGGGCTCACAATCTGATCTAGAAGTGTCAAAAATTGGACTTGTGGATGAAAGTGCAACTATGATTTTCTTCATGAAGATCCAAGTAATGAAACCCTAACCAAAAGAGAAACAATTACCAGATGTAGACTTTCAGTCATCCAATCTACCTCCCCAATCAGAATTACTAAAGCCAACAAGATTAAACCTTTTAGAAGTGTAGTAATGAATACCAAATTTTAGAGTTCCTTTCACATACCTCAAATTTTTCTTACCTCCCAGTCAAAATCACTTAAGTCAACAAGATTAAACCTTTTAGAAGTTTAGTAATGAATACCAAAATTTAGAGTTACTTTCATTTTCCAAAAGGGATTTAAACCTCTTGGATGTATCAAAGGCTTCATCCTTGGTCTTAAAAAAATAAACCCAACACTTTCGTGATTAATCATCAACAAAAGTAATAAAATATGATGACCTACCCAAACTTTTTTTCAACAAAAGCAATGAAATATGATCTACCCAAACTCTTTTTCTGCATAGGACCACAAATGTCCAAGTGAACTAAGTGAAGTGGATAATGTTCCCTCCATGCATTTCCTCTTGAAAATTTCTCTCTTGCATGTTTTCCTTTAGCACATATTTCACAAACCTCCTTATGTTCTTGAACCTTATGCGAACCATAAAATAATTATTTTGATGTTAGAAGCTTCAAACTATGAAAATTCAAATGTCCATACCTAAGATGCCACAACCAACCTTTTTGCTCATATTCCATATTGAAAAGAGGGTTGTTATGTTCTCTAAACATCAATGGGAACATCCTATTATTTGAAATAGGGACAAATGTAACCACCCTATTGCCTCCATTCTTATCATAAATTGTACATTCATGATTTTCAATCACCACCTTATAATTTTTCTCACACAATTGGTCAACACTCAATAAATTATGCTTTAATTGTGGATTTTAATAAAGGTCTTTAACGTTGTGGATTTTAATAAAGGTCTTTAACGTTTTCATACCTTATTTAATATGGACCTCCATGTCTCCTTAATGTTTTTTCGTCACGAAACTTGGTATTGGATTCAAAACTTTCATCCATCTTAGAAAAAAGCTCTTTACTTTCTGACATGTGGTTAGAACATAGTGAATCTAAATACCAAATCTCTTTAGTACCATTTTCATCTTTGTCATAAGATAAAAATAATTTTTTTTGAGAGGCCTCATCACCTTCTTAAGCATAATTAACACTTTTGTTATTATTACCTTCTTCTAATCTACAATCCTTTTAAAAGTGGCAATACATTTACACTAGATATTTCTTTTATCAAATTTTACTTTGCATCTACCTCTTGAAACACCTCTTTCTCTTGAATAATTTTGATTTTGTTCTCTTCCTTGACCTTGATTTTTTTTTGTGCTAGTGTTGGCATCTTCATTCTTTGTAATTTTTAATTTCAAGGAAAACAATTTCTCTCACTTTCTCCAAATGAATCTCTCAATATTTCTTCATGAGACATAAGAGATCCAACTATGTGATCAAACTGAAGGGTAGACAAATCCTTTCTTTCTTCAATGATTATGGCATCATGGTTCCACCTTGGTGTTAGAGACCTCAACACCCTTTTAATCACAACCTCTTTGTCCACAATTTCTAGAATACTAGCCATATTATTGAAAACATATTTTACTCTCACACAATAATCACATACATTTTCACCTTCTTATATCTTCAAATTCTCAAATTCTCTTTTCAATGTCTATAGTTTGACATCTTTGACTTGATTAGTGCCTTGGTAAGATTCCTGTAGAGTCTTCGAGGCAGCCTCCTCTATTGTCTTTGCACTTGCAATTCTTGGAAATAAGATTTTATCTAGAGATATTTGAATATGAAATAAATCTTGAGCATTCTTCTTTCTAGATTCATTCTTATCTATTCCATCATTTGCATTAAGAGTGGTCCAATCTTCATCTTTGCATAACCCATTTCTACAATCTTCCATAAATATTTCCCTATCAAAAAATTCATCATCTTGATGCACCAATAATCATAATCACTTCCATTAAATTATGGAATGGGTAAGGAATTAGACTTTGACATGATTATCCTAAAACAATAACCAGCTCTGATACCAAATGAAGAATCTATGTAAACCTATCTATGGAATAGCTAATCATTAAATTAGAACAACATAACATGATACAAAATATAGCATATGATAAAATCACTATATCATAGAATCACACTTACATTGTACCATGCATAAACAAAAGGGAAATTACTATTGAGGTAGTTGCATAGAAAAGAGGCATTCACTAGTGATCAACATTGATCTACATAACAATAGAGTATGTAGCACCTAATTAAAGGTGTTCATAGTGTCAAAGAACAAACAATTAGTTTCTCCTCATTAAATGCTTACAACAATTTATTTTGGAAAACAATTCATACATTTTGCATGCATTATTAGGACAAACAATCTATATTTAAACACTATCTGACATAAAATAAAACTGAAAATAAATTGCATCATGTCAATTGATTGACAAGACTACATAATTCTACATCAATTATCAACAATGTAAAACTTGAAGTTTAAAAACTCTCCTAGCCACAAAATCTACCTCTATCTAATTGATTATCACCATTAAACCATCTATGACTTGAAGTTTGAAGACTCCCTTATCCACAACAAGTTAAATTAACAATTTCAAAGTAAACAACAAGACTCCCTCTATCTAGTTGATTATCACCATTAAACCATCTATGACTTGAAGTTTGAAGACTCCCTTATCCACAACAAGTTAAATTAACAATTTCAAAGTAAACAACAAGACTCCCTTATCCACATGTTGAATTAACAATTTCAAAGTAAACAACAACTCACAATAGTTATTGATCCCCTCAAGAAATGGGTGTCATAAAGGAAAGGATTCACGTGCCCTACATCTTGGAGCTGTACCCTTATTACCTCCATCAAAATAACCCGAGGCCCCATACTTGTCAATACGCGCAAGTGTAATCTGCCTTTCAACAAAATCCTTTGGACGAGTCTTACAGCTTTTAAATGCTTGTTGAAGGGCACATTGAAAAGAAGGGAGAAGTATGTCTTCAAATATTCTTTGTTTTCCTCACTAGCTGCTGCAGGTAGAAGCTATCAATTAGAGAACAAAGAAGTTGTTTAGTTTTAGGTTGGTTTGCCATAATTTTACATTTGATGTATTATAACTCATGTTATATTATCAATTTCAACCCAAATCTATTTAACACAATCACCAGTCTAAGAGATGCTTTATTATTTTTTTATTAAAAATTAAATCACAATAAAAATAAAATAATAATTAGTCCAAAAGATTTTACATCATTCTTTTGCACATTGTATTAATTAAACATAAAATAGTGTAACTACTTTATTCCAGAGGAAAATTAAACTTTTATATTTAGCAAAATATAAAAAATGTACATGACTAAACATTTCATACAAAATATAGAATCTATCTGAAAAAAAAGAGTAATACTACATCTTTCTATTTCTAGGAGACGACCTCTAAACCAACATATCTGGAGAGGGTTGAAAGATACATATACCTGTGACATGGCATTCAAAAGTATAAGAGACCAATAAATGAGGTGCCTAGATTTCATAGACAAAAACAGCTAAAAAATAACACTCAAAAGAGGCATTATTAGAATAGTTGTAAGTGAAGGGTGGGACCCTCATTTCCATCTTCCCTTCCACTATAAGCTAGTCTCCCCAGATGTTTTTTAAGAGCCAGTTTTGATAATATGTTAGCGTCTTTGTTCTCTTCTAGATAGATGTGGGCGAAAGTAATTTTTCTGAAAGAAGTCATGGATTCTATGATTCTTTGCTTCCAACTTTCTAGAGCTGCTACCTGAATGGATCCTCTCCTGTTTAGCCAATCAATGACAATCCGAGAATCCCCTAGCACAAGCAGGTCCTGAAGGGAGAATATAGATGCCAAGATTAGAGACGCCTAAGCTCCCAATAGTTCTACTTTAGTGTTTGATCACTTGTCGCAATTGAAAGTCCAGGTGTAAGAGGTGGAGTTGTTGATAACAATATTACCCCGTCCCCACAATTTGCTTCCTTCTGTTGAGCCACCCCATCAAACTGAAGGATCTATACAGGCCTATCTATGGACTAGATAATCATTCAATGAAATAGCATAACAATATACTAAATACTAAATGATTAAA
>CBVK0100838712.1:0-22518 GCA_900067695.1 Picea abies
TCCTGAGGTTTTTCTATGCTATATTGATGTTTGGTTCTTAACATAATATCTCATCCCATTATATTTGGGATATTATAGTTGTATCATATCTGGTGATATTTCCATCTTGTGATTGCATCAAAGCACTTTCATAGGCCAAAGAAGGGAAAAAATTTGGGGTCTCTTTGCTGAATAATTTATAGGGAAAAAAGGGGAGAAAAATTAGGCTCAGATACGAAACTTTATGAGCATAATTTGGAAACTATAATTGGATATTTGAATTCCTCTTGGAAAAATATCCAATTTAAAAAAAAAATCATCCTAAAAGGAGTCCGGGAATTAAAGTTATCAACATTTTAATTTCGACAAATTTCCAGGGTTTTTCTGGAAAAAGCCGCGCTATTTCACAGTATGGAGACAAGTGAAGAACTCAGGAGACAATTATTACAAGCATATTATAAATATCAAAAAATTATACAGGACTATCAAAGGAGTTTCACAATGTTTTTATATATCCCCAAGTTGTTCAAGCTTTTATATGGGAAGAACAAGAAAAAGGGGTTCAAATATGAAAAAGTTGGTGAAGCAAAGACCTAACTTCATGAGGAAGGTTTAACAAGACCTTAGATTGACATTTTGGATGTATGCATGGAAGAAGAATAAACAAAAGGCTATGAAATAACCGATGAGACCGACGACACTAGTGTTTAAAATGGAGAAAATGAGGATGCAACATCTTATCCTACTTTTGATGACCATGGGGAGATATTCCAATTAGCCAATGTCCAGGATCCAACATATTCCACTCTGTACAATGATTATGATGAGGGTAGTTCAAGTGTGATAGAAGCTATGCATGGTGAGGACCCAAAACCATATCTCATTTATGATATCGATGATGATGAGGACATGATTTTACCTCTACATGGTGGTGAAATTGAGCGAAAGACCTTAGCATTGCAAGGTTTGGTGGTCCAATTATTGATCAAGGAGGAATAGATTGTGAAGGTGTTGACACATGAGGGAGTGAGTTGTTAAATTATGAGCTTGATTTCTTATGCGTATTAATTCTTTTATTTTCTTCAACACTTTGATTCCATCTTGATACACTTCAACATTACCAAATCATAATTGAATAGCAATAACTATGTAGATAAGTAAGCATGCACATCAAAAACACATATACCCTAGGGAAACCCTGTACAGGGATAAAAACCCAACAAACGATATTCCTTTATTGAATTAATAATGTAATATCACTTTAAAATATCCACCATGAATTTTCTTCTCTTAAAGAGCTTGCCAAGATGACTCTGACTTGACAAAGACCTAAAATACATTGCTGAAATACACCTATGATATGATGCCTCTATTATTGATATACAAAATTGATATGCTTCTTTGGTATGCTGACTCTTTATCACTGATATGTTCCTCTATTTCTTCTCCCTTAACATGCATATCAAAACTATATTGAAGAGAGGGGTCAACCTCTCCTTATATAGGATGAAGAGGAGAAGAGGAGAGACTCAAAATAGTAACTTGTTTGCATGATTTAATCATAACTCATCTTCATACTTTAGAGTGAACTTAGAACTAGACTTGAGACTCGTATACTTTAGTTCAAAAATAGAACTAGACTTGAGACTTCAGTTTCAACTTAGCTTTACACTTTAGTTCGAAAATAGAACTAGACTTGAGATTGGTATGCTTTAGTTCAAAAATAGAACTAGACTTGAGACCTCAGTTACAACTCATCATTACACTTTAGTTCGAAAATAGAACTAGACTTGAGACTTCAGTTACAACTCAACTTTACACTTTAGTTCAAAAATAGAACTAGACTTAAAACTTCAGTTACAACTCAACATTACACTTTAGTTCAAAAATAGAACTAGACTTAAGACTTCAGTTACAACTCAACATTACACTTTAGTTCTAAAATAAAACTAGACTTGAGACTTTAGTTACAACTCAACATTACACTTTAGTTCTAAAATAGAACTAGACTTAAGACTTCAGTTACAACTTGACTCTTTACAAGGCAATTAGAAATTCTCTTCATTGTGGATAATGTTACACGTGCCAATGCACTAGATCAATACATTTATATCATTTGCAATATTAGGAATATCGTTTGTTTCTAGCTCATAGGAATTTTATATTCAACCTAAATTTTTCTAGATGCCTTGAATTTTTCTCATGGATCACAAGGTTTGGCTAGGCTCACAGAGGTTTTATGTCCCCCCTAACTTTTTCACTAGTCTGTCTATGCTCACAGAGGTTGTACGTCCCCCCTGACTTTTGCACTAGACTATCTGTGCTCACAAAGGTTGTACATTCCCCTTGACTTTTGCATTTGACTCACATAGCATCTCGTTCGTCCTAACTTTTGGTTTGACTCATATAGGTTGTACGTTCCCCCTGTATTTTTTCAATACCTCACAAGACTGGTTGATTCTCCAAATCTCCCTGGATATCCTTAGGGTGGCTCATATGGCCTCGCATTGGAGAATGATTGTCGATGCTTTCAAAGTTAACACTCCCTCTCATCAAGGGAGTCATTCTTAGCCACACCAAGCTTGCCTCTCAACTGCACAAACTGTCTCGAGGTCAGAGGCTTGGTCAGGATATCAACTACCTTCTCGCTCGTGGCTATGTACTGTAACTTTACAATTTTTCTCTAGACCAAGTCTTTGATGTAGTGGCACCTCATGTCAATATGTTTTGACTTGTCATGAAATACTGGGTTCTCTGTCAATTTTATGCAACTTTGGTTATCACAGTGAACCACCGTCATATCGGGCTTGTCACAAAACAACCCAAAAACCAATTTTATGAGCCATACTGCTTCCTTGCTAGCATCACTTGATGCAATGTACTCAGCCTCTGTTGTACTCTATGCAATGGATCCCTGCTTTCGTCTTGACGAAGATATCATAGTGGATCCTAAATTGAAGCAGTATCTGAAAGTACTCTTCCAATCCACTGGGATTCCTTCCCATTTAGCACCTACATACCCATGCAGAAATAAACCACCATTGGATGTATATCTCAGACCATAAGTAATGGTCCCTCTGAGATATGTCAAGATGTGATTTGTTTCCCCCAAGTGTCTCTGTCTCGGTTCAGTCATGAACTGACTCATTGCAATCACTACATAACATATACTTGGCCTAGTGTGGATCATGTACATCAATGATTGAATCAACTGCCTATACATGGTGGGATCCACCAAATCTGAACCTCGATCAGAATCATGTAGATTCCTCAGGTTGGTAACCATCGGAGTAGACATGGATTTGCAATCCATCATATCAAACATCTTTAGTACATCCATTGTGTATTTTCCTTGTCTCATAAATATCTCACCATACTTCCAATCCTAGGAAGCAATGCATCAAGCCTAAGTCTTTCATCTTGAATTTAGAGGTTAGATCCCTCTTACACCAAGTATTATCGCTTCATCTCTTGTTAGAAATATATCATCAACATACATGATTAGTATAACAGGTTGGTTACCTCTTACCTTGAAGTACATATTTGCATCAGCATCACTTTTCTGAAATCCCAGGCTTTTAAGAAAGCCATCAATCCTATCATACCTAACTCTAGGAGCCTGCTTAAGACCATACGCGACCTTCCTTAGCTGGCATACATGAGTGCCTTTGTTATGAAGTATAAAACCATCTGGTTGTTCCAGAATGACCTCATGTTCAATCTTTCCATTCCATAATGTTGTTTTTACATCCATCTGGTGTAGCTTCCAATGAAGAATGGGAGAAAAAGCAATGATAGTTCGAATGGAAGTATACCTGGCTATAGGAGCAAAAGTCTCTTCATAGTCAATTCCTTCTTTCTGAGTGAAGCCTCTGGCTAGAAATATTGCTTTGAACTTTTCCACACTTCCATCGGTTGCATGTTTGATCTTGTAGATCCATTTGGAAGAAACCACTGATTTTTCTTTTGGCCTCGGCACCATGTCCCAAACATTGTTCTTTATAATAGACCTATATTCCTCAAGCATGTGTCACTTTTAGCTTTAAGGAAATATATCCAATATTTTCTTGAGTAATCATCAATAAAAATGACATAATACAAACAACCACTAAGTGAGGGACATGACATGGGACCACATACATGAGAATGAACTAGATCTAAGATGCCTTGAGACCTGTTGTAACTACTAGGAAATGTTTTCCTTATATTTTTACCTAGCATTCATCCCTTACAAATTTCATTTTTACTAAGAGAAATAGAGGGCATGCCACATACCATGTTCTGTAGATCTAGAAGAGATTTGTAATGAATATATCCAAGTGTTCTGTGCCATAACTCACTAGAGCTAGTCTCATCATGAGCCAATGCCTAAACTGACTATCCCAAAACAATGTACAATCCTCCACTGCGAGTTCCAATGGGTTATGTTGTACTTAAGTGGCTACCTTTAGCCCATAGTAGTGCCTTCATGTCCTTGAATATCACCCAATATCCCTTGTCCTCAAGAGTTGCAATTAATAGTAGATTCTTCTTAAGCCCTAGAACATATAATACTTAATCAACATGAAGTCTAGCTCCATATTCCAATCTGAAGGAGATGGAGCCTAGTCCCTCTATCTTGTAACATTCTTCATCCCTAAGCTCAACATGCTCTGCAAAAGATTTTGTCTCAAAATCTGAGAGGATCTCCTTGTACCCTATCATGTGCTTTGATGCACCACTGTCTACTAACCAAGTTTTTGGCCCCATGAAAACTAAACTGGATAGGTTAGAAACCAAGTAACATTATTTTCTATTTTCTTTCTCATTAGAAGGAATTTCCTGATTTCTTTTGGATTCATCATCCTCAACAGTTGAGGCATGATGTTTCCCTTTCCTTGGATATTTCTTTCTAAACAAAAAATCTTTAGCAAAATGACCCAACTTATTACAACTAAAGAATTTAATCTTAGATGTATCAATATCCTTTCCTTTGAATGTACCTTTGGTGCTTGGCTTCCTCTGAGAGCCTTTATGGAAAGTGCCTTTCTTCTTTCCCTTGAATATTGATGCTAAATCTGAGTTCTCTTATTTCATTGGCTTGCTCCTGGTAGTTGTCTGAATCTCCTCCTCAAGGAAATCATGCCATAACCTCTCAAACGTGGGTTGAATCTCTCTCCCACTTACACTGGATAAGAAGGTCTCCCATGAAGAAGGAAGACCATAAAAAATGGCTTGCACTAATTCATCATCGCCGACTTTCACCCCTATGGCCAAAAGATGATCTCTGATCTAGGTTATCCTGGAGTAGAAAGATGCCACTAATTCACCTTTATCTATCTTCAAATACTTAAGCTTGTGATTAAGTGTCCTCTCTTGAATTGGAGCCTGTTTCTCACACATATTCACCAAGGTATCCATACAATCCTTGGAATTCATTAACAAAGTCATTGAAGGCATTATACTGTCTTTGACTGAGTAAAATATGATTCATTGGCCTTTGCTTGACTCTTCCTGAAGGCCTCCCTTCCTGCATTATTCATGGGTTCCTCCACCACTGTCATCACATACTACTCAAGATCATTCTCTTGCAATATATTTTTTATCCAGAGATCCCACACATTGAAGTTGGTGGCTCCTTTGAGCCTATCCTCGACCCTAACTGAAATGGAGGATGGCATGGAATTCACACTAGAAACTTAATCAAGCTTGCTTGGATTTGTTTGTACCTGTTTCTGCACTTCAACACATTTAACACACCCTTAGCTCTGATACCATGTTAAATTATGAGCTTGATTTATTATGCAGATTAATTCTTTTATTTTCTTCAACACTTTGATTCCAGTGTGATACACTTCAAAAATAACAAGTCATAATTGAATAGCAATAACTATGTAGATAAGTAATCATGCACATAAACAACACATATACCCTAGGGAAACCTTGTACAAGGAGAAAAACCCCAGCAAAAGATATTCCTCTATTGCATTAATAATGTAATATCACTTAAAAATACCCACCATGAATGTTCTTCTCTTAGAGAGCTTTCCAATATGGCTCTGACCTGACAAAGACCTAAAATACCTTGCTGAAATACAACTCTGATATGTTGCCTCTATTATTGATATAAAACATTGATATGTTGCTTTGGTATGCTAACTCTTTATCACTGATATGTTCCTCTTTTTCTTCTCCCTTAACTTGCATATTAAAATTGTATTGAAGAGAGGGGTCGACCTTTGCTTATATAGGTTGAAGAGGAGAAAATGAGAGACTCGAAATAGTAACCTGTTTGCATGCTTTAATCATAACTCAACTTCATGCTTTAATTCAAACTTAGAACTAGACTTGAGACTTGTATACTTTAGTTCGAAAATAGAACTAGACTTGAGACTTCAGTTTCAACTCAGCTTTACAATTTAGTTCAAAAATAGAACTAGACTTGAGACTTGTATACTTTAGTTCGAAAATAGAACTAGACTTGAGACTTCAGTTTCAACTCAACATTACACTTTAGTTAGAAAATAGAACTAGACTTGAGACTTTAGTTACAACTCTACATTACACTTTAGTTCTAAAATAGAACTAGACTTAAGACTTCAATTACAACTCAACATTACACTTTAGTTCTAAAATAGAACTAGCCTTAAGAATTCAGTTACAACTCAACATTAAACTTTAGTTCTAAAATAGAACTAGACTTAAGACTTCAGTTACAACTCAACATTACACTTTAGTTCTAAAATAGAACTAGACTTAAGACTTCAGTTACAACTCAACATTACACTTTAGTTCTAAAATAGAACTAGACTTAATTCTTCAGTTACAACTTGACTCTTTACAAGGAAATTCAAAATTCTCTTCATGGTGGATAATGTTACACGTGCCAATGCACTAGATCAATACATTTATATCATTTGCAATATTAGGAATATTGTTTGTTTCTAGTTCATAGGAATTTTATATTCAACCTAACTTTCGCTAGATGCCTTGAATTTTTCTCATGGCTCACAAGGTTTGACTAGGATCATAGAGGTTGTATATTCCCCCTGACTTTTGCACTAGTTTGTCTATGCTCACAAAGGTTGTACATTCCCCCTGACTTTTTCACTAGACTGTCTATGCTCACAGAGGTTGTATGTTACCCCTGACTTTTGCATTAGACTCACATAGCATCTCGTTTGTCCCGACTTTTCATTTGACTCACATAGGTTGTATGTTCTCCTTGGCTTTTGTCAATACCTCACAAGACTGGTTGATTCTCCAAATCTCCCTGGCTAGCCTGAGGGTAGCCCATATGGCCTCTCATTGGAGAATGACTGTCGATGCTGCCAAATTTAACATGAGTGGCACTCATGATCTAACAGAGGAACATATCATGATGATTATGCATGGGGATCATTCTGAGTTGAAGGTATTTGAGAAGAGGTTTGACATAGAGGGTTTTGACTGTGCACCTATTTTTTATTACAGGTATCACGAATCATGTCTTGTGGCTAAAGGCTTAACTACATAGGAGGTAGTTGAAAAAATTACTTATGGACCAGCCAAAAAGGAATTATATGCACCAATTGATTGGGGAATCAAGTATAGGATAGTTGGGGATATGTCACTCTTCGATCCAGGTTTAGTTGATATTATTAGACTGATATATACAACTATGTATGGTGGTGTGTAGTGGGTTTTTGGGAAGTTTTTCCAGGGGACACCTCCAAATAGGGGCTTCAGACATATCATTGAATTTAGTTCATCTAGGATTGATGAGTGGATGGATGAGCATCATGAGATTGATCATTGGTCAGGCTATCACCTCGATAGGGATATGGAGTTTGACATGGCATACATTTTATATTGTAGCCATGTGAGCGGTGTGAAGGATGTACAGACACATTAGAAGGAGATTCATAACATATTAGATTGGCTGACGAGAATTTCTCTTGATTGGAAGTACCACCCTCTGGTGGAATATTCCAAGGCTTGGTTTTCTTACGAGTTGATGGAGAGTCACATTCAGGTTGCTAGGTACAGAGTGGTAGATGATATAATCTACTACTGAGGTAGCATATACTTAGTCCTTGAGTCCACACATAGGGGGGAGATCATGATATGTACACATGATAAACCCTTGGAAACACATCCTGGTTACTTATAGACTTACCAGTAGATTAGAGAGAAGTTCTCATTGAAGGGCCTCGAGGATGATGTGTGGAGATGTGAAAGAGTGCATGACTTTTCAACAGAATGAGTTAGGGAATACCTATCCAGTAGTACTATGGAAGTCTACACTCATTTCTAGACAGTGGTGGGAAAGATTTACAACATATCGTAGTACAGAGGCACATGGAAAGGACTATATTTTAGGGACTTCATCATAGTATGAGGTGTTTCAGTTAGAAGAATAATTTTTTAGGGATGTGTCTAGGATCCGATAATTCATTTGAGTGACACATTGATTCAGTTGATGATGATTGACATAGTCTTGACAGTGATTGGTATGCTTTATTTTTGGGATGTTAATAGAGGGGATATCTAGACTTACTCTATATGGAAGGATAGGCTTGATTCCAATCATGGATTTATAGGCTTATATTTCATTGAGACACCCTTGCAAGGGAGGATTCAGGACAATGGTTTCAGTCCATTTATGGAGCTCATCTTGGGGTTCTAGGAGAGGAGTATGCAGAATGGGTGCATGAGTCCAATGGTCATGATCATAGTGGTGTAGTGTCATCATGGTGTTATCTTTTTGATATTATTTTGGGACCCTGGGATTAATTTTCTTGAGACTTAAACTATTATTGGATATGTGAGTGTCGATTTTGACTTTTTGGAGTTTACCTTTGAGAGGATTAGGAGTGGTTTATGGAGGAGTGGTCTTCCTAGGAGTTTAATGAGTTTGTGCATATTATGATAGCTTGGATTATTAGGGACAAGAAGATTGATTATTATATTTTCACCTTATAGACCAATGCTATAAGTAGAAGGTGCTCCACATCATATAGGCTAGTTTGGGATCCTAGTGACTTTACCACCTATGGGATTCTTGTGTTTGCATGGAGAGACTTTGTGAACAATGTATTAGGAGAATGTCTGGATTATGATTTGATTATTATAGTAGGTTGGGAATGTCGGATTATTAGGGATTTTCCCTTTGACACTTGGAGGTTAAGTGTCGTTGATGCCCGATCATCTTGTGACCACATAGAATTATCTATGATGTTTTATTTTAGATTTGGTTTAGTTGACTTCATTGCGATACATTGGCCAAATATGATCATCAATATTAGGGATGATTCTTTGAGGCTTCACGTCTTGTGGATGCAGGTATAGAAGATGCAGTTTATATAGGATGATTAGATATTTATGATCACATTGGCGCAACATCAACATGGTGGTTCCTTTTGGAGGATATCTTGGGACCCTGGGATTTCAGTAGGAGACAATGCGATAATTAACATGGAGGAAAGAGCCAATTTTTTCCTTCATGAGACTGGTACCCTTTCAGATTAGTTCCTTGATGGGTGGATCAATTTTTTGCAACACCGAGTGGCCTTACTTGTGGGAAGTTTTCAGTAGGCCTCTTATGTCAGTACATTATGAGACCATGCCTTGAGCCGAGGATGCTTCACATATTATAGGGTGGTTTAGGATCCTGATATCATTTTCAGTTTCAGTTTGGAGCATGAGGTCATGATGGAATTGCTTGAAGATAAGAAATCTTTAAGAAGGAATGATTTGTCATGTCCCCATTTTTGGGTTCCCCCGTTTTGTAGTAGAATGGACTTTTGTGGCTTGACAATGGAGAAAAACGAATAAAAAGGGGATCATTTAATGTCACCTAGTTAGGAGATGTTATTTTTTTAAAGTGACATTAGTAAAGTAAATTAACTTTAGATTAATAAGTTATTTAACTATTATTAAAGTGACTTTTAATATTAAAGTGAAAATTGGAGGGAAAATAATGGTTATATTTGATTTAGTCAAAAAGGAGAAATTCTAGAAGTTACATTTGATTTGGTCAAAAAGGGAAAGTTCTAGAAGGCATGAAAAAAAGATAAAATGAGGGGTAGAGCCTCAATTTTGCATTATGATTTGATGTATTATTGAGTTCTCTTGTAGCCAACGTTTTCCTTGGGGTTTTGGGAAACACCTTTCCATTGTTGGTCTTGTTTTGGTGGCGCAATATCCAACCTAGCTAGACAAGGTGGAGGGTCCATCCAAGATCCTCATTGGAACATCGTCTTGGGTTTTTTTCCAGTTTTGCATTGTAGTGATTTTCTTGGAGATATTGTGGCACTTGGAGGGTTTAATCTCATATGTCGAGGAGGAAGTGACATGATTCCACCTTTTTTGGCTTGTATTGTGTGTTTTCCATTGAGGTATTGCAACAACCATAGTATCCATTGGATTGTTGTAGTCATATCTTCATTCATACTAAAATACCACATATTGTCTCTTCTATTTTTGGTGTATTTGTATTGCATGCAATTTGTTTGAAATAATGTCTATTAGTAGAGTACATGCAATCTGTTTGTGAATATTTATTAACTAGATTTGAGCATCAAGAACATTTATTACATATAACGACCTAATATCCTGTCCCATTCTATTTGGGATATTACACAGTGGGGTGGAACATGGAACCACTGTCTTCAAATATCACACCATTATGACTGTCCATATGTAAATGGACTTGGTATTCTTGTCGCCATATAATTGGGAAGGATGGGGCAATTGTCTTTATGATGCTCCTCAAAGTGAAATGTGGTACAACATACGTGCTCACACATAACTTTAGTCTTTGCCATGTCTTGTAACTACAATTTCAGGTTGGTCAGTTGTGATTGAACCTGCACCAACCCACCCAATGTCTCTGTGCCTCAAGGTATATCTTCCAAGCGCATCGCGATTTCGACTACCTATGCCTAATTCATGACCTTATACTAGGTGAGAAGGACTTGGATATGGGAGAGTAATCCCACAATGAACCATTCTCTATGACGTACATCCTATATTTGGAACATCAACCTATCCAATAATATTTTAAATGACTAGTCATAATCCCAAATGGATTTTCCTTCCTTCTCCTTGATCTCTTTTATTTCTGTGATACATTAGGATTCTGAATTTTGCTTCTAGAACTCCCTAATTATATCCTACTTAATATCAGTCAGGGGCCTCGTATATCCTGCTGGTGCAGTAGCCTTTTACTTCATAAACCACATCAAGGCTCTATCCTTGAAAGTGGTTTCTAGTTGTATGATTTTGGTTTCTTAATCTGTGATTCTCTTCATAGACCAGATTACTTCACATGTAAACCAATGTTTCACTACATCATCCTTAGTCATTTTGTGGAACATGGGTAGTCTCATTGTATTGTCTTGATTTTCCATGTTCAAACTTGAGTTGTTCCCTCTTCTCTAACTGTTAGGGGCTTGATCTTTCCACACCACTATTGCTTAGGGTAAAGTATTGTTGACTTCACCTTATTCTTCACTCATCTCTTTGCTAGTCTCTTATTCTTATATTTATTCTACTCCAATCTATTCACTATATCTGACCTTTTCTTCTTGATTAAAAATGAGGAAGGGGGGTGGTACAAATGGGGGGTAAGTCCATCTTCTTCTGAAACTTATCATGAGGTGACCCAGAGAGGTACCCACTTGTAGCTATGCAATACCATCTACTATTGTCAATTCATCTCCCCAATCAAGAGGGGAGCCTCCATATTCCTTTTCTTCTGGTGCACCAACACATTGTGCCCTACCTCCTTGTCCTAACTATACACCAAAAATGGGTGCTCTGTCTTTCATGACAAACCACACATTACAACTTTGTTCTCTACCTCCTGGTCTGATCTACTCACTTCCACTTTTTGTAAAATCATTCTCTTCGAACAATACACTACTACTCTTCACACCATCCTCTTTCCTTATTATCACACCACTACTTTGTGCTTCTTCTCCCTCTAAGGTCGTGACACTCCACAATAACCAAGAGGTGCAGACTTCATCACCTAGGTATGTACTAGTATCACTATTTGTATCCCTACTAGACACCATCTCCTCTATGCCACATCTCTTTGTTGGCCTATCCTCATTTGTGCTCCCCTCTAGCACAACATGATCTTCCACACTACCACATGGTGCAGTTTCTTTTCTCTTCATATTGGACCCGACCCCTCATCCTGCATCCTTGGATAATTCATTTCCACCTCTCTCTTCCTCTCTTCATCATATCTCAACTCTTCTTGCATACCTCTTGACTCTTTTTCTCAACATACTACAAAATTACAACATACTACATAATGTGCCCTTTCTCAAAACTTAGACATATAACAAACACATGATTATATAACAAGAATTAAAATAAAAAAATAGGCTCAGAGAAAGCTCAATACTTAGGACTCAATGATTCTCTTTTCATCAATATCTAACTAGCTAAATCAACCATTCAATCAAACAACACTATTTCTGATATTACTGATTCCTTTTACATATTTCTTCATTGGGTAGCATTGTCTCTTTATGCTCTGCTCTGCTCATTTTCCTGACAAAACTGCCTCGCATGGTTGTGGCGTCTGCCAACGCTCCACATATATTTATTGTATTAATGGAAATCTTAACTTCCTGGCCGACTCATCTTCTGGCATTCCCATGTCATCGCATGCTACTAGCAATAATCATTCATGGAGATTTCCCAATGATTCCGTTCTTGATTCCGACGAACATCTTCTTGATTTATAGTGCAATTGAGAAAAATTGAATCAACATGCACTTGGTAGTCTTTAAGCTTAGCGTGAAATTAAAAAAAATTGGTCCAACATGCACTCTATGTCATTTCTTGTGCATTTGCTTAGGCGTGCAAAAAAAATAGGGAATGAGAATGCACAACTTCATTTGTGCATGCGTGCAAACCAAACCCAAAACTTTGAGTGCCAACACTCCATCCATATGTATTGATTGAGACTATATTTCTTATGAAGCCGAATGTGAGGATATATGTTAGTTCTTATGTAACAATATAGGCCTCCAACCCCTCTATGGGAGGACTTCTTGTTCCATGTTGACCACAAAAAACATCCTTCTCCTAGATATAACAAACTCATTAATAAAAAATCAAATCCTTGAATTAGAGATAGCGTCTCCATTATAATTAGCAAACCACAATATTAATAATATGATGAAGAATATCACATATTAAGAGCATAATATAAGTAGGACTTAATTACTCCAACACCCTCCCTTAATGACTACTTTTATTAATATCTATTAGGTATGGCCTTCGTCATCATCCCTTAACCATTTAGAAATATTCTAGGATGCTAAATCCATGAAGCTATCTCTTAACCCTTATAAATGTGTATCTCTGGAGTTGAATTGCCGAGTTCCCTCCCTAAAATCCCAAATAACAGTTCTCCTAAATTCAATTACTAGACATCAGATCACACACCTATTGAGTAACTTCATTAGCATGCCACTCATATGTATTCAATCCATATTGAGCTTTTACCTGCACTTGATCCCTGCTAGCTTTGAAAATACAATTGCATTAGACCAAGAAATCAATTCATTGTTTAATTACAAAGACTAACAATTGGTCATCCTATGGACATACTTCAATCTAACAAGACACCTAGGTACCCAACCATAATGCTCACTAATGATCTAGAAAAAGAGTCTAGATACATAATGTATTGGAGTTAATCTTACACTATAAACTCATAACCTCTTTTTAATTTCAGAGATTCATAATCATTTAGTTCATTTACTAATATAAATGCCCAGTTTAAAAATGCATCCATTTACCCAATAAAAAAATGTTTTAATCTAAAACAAGCCCACACATATATGAAATCTCCAAATTCAACAGATACCCACAAGTAGCAATGTCGTCTTCCTTTCTTTACCTGCATATTTGTTTCACCTTATCAATAATGATTTTAAGTCACATAATCAATTCGGTCACTCTAGTAAATATATTTTTTCCACTGTGTATATTTTTTGGTGGATTCTTTGAACCAAGAATTATTACAACAATTTCATTATTGCATATTATGACTTTCTGCAGTCTCCTAACCTAGTGTTGCAAGCATCTCCTCCTGATTACATCAACATGCTTTCATATATGCATGCCATTGGCTGCCTCCCTCCACACGATGATTGTCCCTTCTACATGGATTCAATCAAACCTTCATGTGGCTCATATTAAATTCCCTCTCAATGATCTGTTCTCAACAATGCATAATGACTACATCTCTTTTAATCTTGAAGTTGCATCTTCTCCTCTCTCATAGGACATCGAGAACATGTTTACACAACTTCCCTGATTTCCATAGTGACAGGGCGGTTCCAAGTTCTTATGACAACTCCTTCCTACAACACGCAACCTCCTTTCCAACAATGGCTCTATGACAACACACATACAATCACACAGTAGCAATTTCTAGTTGGAAATAATGGAGTAGGCAGCAGTTGTAAACACCAGTTATAAGCTTCAGTTGTGAGAGTCAGTTGCAGGCATGTTAAGAGTCATTTCTTAGTTAAGAGTCTAGTTGTCTTTGGTTTGCATGTAACCGACTCGGTCAAGTCTTTTCCTATATAAGGATGTAATCCGTCTTCATTGAATAATACAGAAGTGAGCATAGCCTCACTGGGTTGTTTGTTTCACATATTTTATCTTGGTATCAGAGCGACGAGAGTGAAATGATATTTTCGCAGTCTACAACAAGGTGAGGTGCGGAAACCCTTGTGTCTACGCGGGCCGTGTGGATAGCATAAGGAACATTTTTTTTTCAGCATGGGTTCAATGTGAGCTTGAATCACAAGTTTGGAAGTTGGGCCATCAACAATTTGCATGAGTTTGAAGTGCGGAAATTTATATTTGCGCAGGCCGTGAGCAAATCTGAGTTGAGTCTATCAGAAGCATGAGCTTCAAGTTTGGAAATCCAATATTATATGATTGGATCTATCAAAGCGTACGAAGAGCCCATCCTAATCAGTTCTGGTGTGTGGGTTCTTAAGGTCCACCATTACAAATCAGAACTTGAAGGTTGAATTCTTCAAGAATTATTGTATAGTGAAGGATCTGCTGGACCACTTCCAAACTATTGCAACGGGAGTCAGAGTAGGAGGTGTATACAAACTTGATGTTACCAGCAAAGCACATCATGCACTGACTTTTGTAACTATGCCAACATAGATTCTTTGGCATCAAAGGTATGGACACATCGATCATCTTGATTTATTGTTATTACAGAAAAAGAATATGGTTGAAGGACTTCCCTTGTTAAATAATGAGAAGGTTGCTTGTGATGGATGTGCATTAGGAAAGATGCAAAGAGATGAATTCCCCTCTAATCCTGATAAGAAAAAGAGAGATGTGTTAGATCTTGTGCATACTGATGTTTGTGGGCCTATGTAGACTAGGTCTTTAGGAGGTGCATTTTAATTTCTATTATTTATTGATGATTTCATGAGATACACATGGGTTTACTTCCTTAGACAAAAAAGTGATGTTTTCAAGTACTTTAAGGAATTCAGAACCATGGTGGAAAAGTAGACAGGAAAATCCATCAAAATCCTTCGTTCAGATCAAGGGGGAGAGTATAAATTAGGGGACTTCAACAAATATTGCAAAGATAATGGAATAGTACAACAGTTTACAGTACCACACACTCCATAGCAAAACGAAGTTGTTGACAGGAAAAACAGAACTCTGGTAGAGTGTGCACACAGTATGATGAAAGGTAAGAATCTCTCAAATGCATTTTGGGCTAAAGCCATAAATACTGTAGTTTATTTAAAGAATAGAAGTCCAACAAGGTGTCTTGATAATGTTACTCCCTTTGAAGCCTTGAATGGTTCCAAACCTGCAGTTCAGAATTTGAAAGTATTTGGGTGTAAGGCTTTTGCTCATATTCCAAAGGAGAATAGGAGGAAATTGGATGCTAAATCCATTAAATATATTTTCATTGGGTATTGTTTTGAATTTAAAGCATACAAAATGTTTGATCCTGCTTCTCACAAAGTATTTGCAAGTAGAGATGTACTTTTCCATGAGCAGGAACTAGGAAATCATGACGACAATAGTCATGAGGAATGGCAGAGACTTCTTGATGAAGGAGTTAAAGAAGAGCAGCAGCAATAGTAGCAGCCCACACAGTAGCAACCATCCCCGTAGTGACAACAACAACAGCAACAAGAAGGACTCAGTGATATGGACAATTCAAGCAGTCACAGTTCACCTAGAGGTGAAGACAGATCTTCACAAAGTGGGGAGGAAGATAATCATTTGAGAAGATCTTCAAGACAGATTTGTCTTCCTGAGAGGTATAAATACTATGCCCTAATGAGTAGCATTTCAAATGTCACAGAACCCATGAGTTTTGATGAATCTAATGAACATGATGAATGGTGAAATGCAATGGAGGAAGAATATGAATCTATAATGAAAAATAATACTTGGGAATTGACCAAATTGCCTGAACATAAGAATCCCATTGGATGAACATGGATATACAAACCCAAGTTTAAATCAGATGGTAGTATAGATAAGTATAAGGCTAGACTGGTGGCAAAGGGGTATTGACAAACAGAAGGTATTGATTATGCTGAAACATTTGCACCAGTAGCTAAATTGAATACTATCAGAATGTTAATTGCTTTAGCTACAAAGTATCATTGGAAGTTGCATCAATTAGATGTTAAATCTGCATTTTTGACTGGTGAGTTAAAGGAAGAGGTTTACCTTACTCAACCTGAAGGGTTTGTTGAAAAGGGGCAAGAACACTTAGTATGTAAGTTAAAGAAAGCATTGTATGGACTAAAATAGGCACCTAGGTCATGGTATGAAAATATAGACTCTTTCTTTCTTCAATAGGGTTTTATGAGGAGAAAAAGTGATCCAAATCTGTATACCAAATTTGATGAACAGGGGTATATAGTATTGATTTTATTATATGTTGATGATTTAATAATTACAGGAAATGCAGAGAAGTTAGTTGATGAAATCAAGGAGAAGTTATCAAAGGTATTTGAAATGAAAGATCTTGGTGAGTTACATTACTTCCTAGGTCTTGAAGTTTGGAGAAATGCAGGACAAACTTTTGTTTGTCAGAGTAAGTATATCAAAGAAATACTTAAGAGATTTAAAATGCATCAGTGTAAGTCTTCTACTGTTCCCATGCAACAGAATGTGAAACTTTCTTGTGATGATGGTTCGAAGGAGGTGAATGGCACTGTGTATAGACAGATGGTGGGTAGTCTGAATTATCTCACCACAACTAGACCTGATATTTCATATTCTGTGAGTGTGTTAAGTTAGTTCATGGTGAAACCTCATGAAAGCCATTGGAATGAAAAAAAGGCAGTACTCAGGTATCTAAAAGGTACACTTGATTATGGTATTAAATATACTGATGCATATGATGTTGATTTGATAGGTTATTCAAATTCTGATTGTGCTGGCAATCTAGATGATCGAAGATCAACCACTGGATATGCGTTCAACATTGGATATGGGGTTGTTTCATGGAGTAGTAAAAAGCAACCTACTGTATCTTTGTCTTCTACTGAAGTAGAATATAAAGCCTTGTGTGCAACAACTTGTGAAGTTGTTTGGTTAAGAAGACTTCTTCAAGATATTGGATAAGAACGAAAGGAACCTATGATGATCAGATGTGATAATCAAAGTTCTATCAATATTGAGAAGAATCTGATTTTTCATGCAAGGACAAAACATGTTGAAGCTCAGTTTCATTTTGTTCGAGAAAAGTTGCAGTCAAATGAAATAACTCTGATGTATTGTAATACTAGTGAAAAGGCTGCTGATATTTTCACTAAGCCTCTTAAAAAGATTAAGTTTGAGCTGTTTAGGGAGATGTTAGGTGTAGAAGTCAATCCATTCTCCATTAAGGGGGAGACTTGGAAATAATGGATTAAGCGCCAGTTGTAAACACCAGTTATAAGCTTCAGTTGTGAGAGTCAGTTGTAGGCGTGTTAAGAGTCAGTTCTTAGTTAAGAGTCTAGTTGTCTATGGTTTGCATGTAACCGAATCGGTCGAGTCTTTTCCTATATAAAGATGTAATCCATCTTCATTGAATAATACAGAAGTGAGCATAGCCTCACCGGGTTGTTTGTTTCGCATATTTTATCTTTTCTCACACAGAAAATTATATACTCTAACACAATCTTAGCTAATCCTACAGAATTTTACATCCCAAAGGTTCTGGTTTTTCGGAGCTCTCATGTGAGGGAGGTAAGCCCATTCCCACTCTGATACCAAAACAAAACATGAAAGGAAAGAGTAGACATTTATTTACAGACCAAAAATATTCTCCTATTTTATTAATTCAATGAAGCATTAGACACGTATAAATACATTAATTTTTTCCTAAATATAGTCTCATTATATTAGCCATACAATTTATTAGTTGAGAAAATATCTCAATAATATACCTAATATTTCTCTTGAATCTAACAAACTCATAAATGAAAAGAAAAGTCACTCAAGTAAAAATAATATTTACATTAAAATTAACAAATAACAATCATATTATATGATGAAGAATATTACATATTAAACACATAATACAATAATATAAATAAGAGTTAATTACTCCAACAAAAACTCCATTAAAAAATTACATAAAAGACTTGTACTTTTGAATTGTGATTGAATAAAGAGAATAGAATTATGTAGAGGAGGTTGACCAACTTAGAGATATCATAGAGGGAGATAAAGGAATTTAAAGCTACATAGACATCATTATAATGTTTAAGTTATTTAAAAATAATTAACTAACTCTTTGTCTAATTAGGAATTATTTTCTTTTCACTTTTCACTATATTTTATCCTCTACATAAGATACTATTTAAATCACTTTTTGTTATTTAAAAAAATTGTATAGTTATTTAAAAATATAGATTTCAAGATAGGGTTCATGTAAGTTTGATATTATTTCATGTTAAAGTTTAATTTTGCATAGTTATTAATGTAAGGTCATGATTAAGAAAGGATGAATTCATAAAAGACATAATAACATATATTTAAATCACTTTTTGTTATTTAAAAAAATTGTATGGATATTTTAAAATATAGATTTCAATATAGGGTTCATGTAAGTTTGATATTATTTCATGTTAAAGTTTAATTTTGCATAGTTATTAATATAAAGTCATGATTAAGAAAGGATGAATTCATAGAAGACATGATAACATAGAAACCTGAGTATGTAGAATTGTATAAGAATTAGTACACAAAATTTGAGGCGTCATTTCACAAACTCTTCATGCCTAATCTAATCTCTTAGACCCTTTGTATATCTTGTTAAAGGAACATACTCATTTGTACAAGTGGGTTGTAACTGGAATATTCTGTAGTATATTCAAGAATTTCATATATAACCACTGTATCGACCTATTGTACAAGTGGGTTGTAACTGGAATTGGAATATTTTGTAGTATATTCAAGAATTTCATATATAACCACTGTATCGACCTATATATGATTATTTATATGAAAATATGCTTCTTGTTTAATTAGTATAGATTTTCTTACAATATACTTATGTTTTTCATGTTATTTCCATGCATGTATATAGCCTATTATTTATATAACATGTAATATCTATTCCATTTAATATAATGGAAGAATGTGTGTGTCTCACTGTGGTGTATCTTGATATCTGCATTATTATTTTTACAATGTATTTCTTAAATTATGTTATCTTAAGTGAATGTGATTAAAGGTAAACTAATGGATTTTCCACCTTGCACTAAATTTTGAATGTTTTGCACTTCAATTTATTGAAAACTAACAAAAATGGCTCAGGTGATACATCTTTCATTTCAAAGATTAAGTATCTTGGTATACTAAAATGTTTTGAACCTTTGTTGGACACCTTCTATAGACATTTCATTTCTAAGAGATCCAACAACATGGTTCTAATGGTAAGACTTTAGACAATTCTAAGTATCAGAAATGTAATGGAGGCTAGAAAAGGTTGATCTTAGAGATTGATGGAATACATATTCATGAGTTTATATGTCAAGAAATGAATATCTAGATGAATATGTTGCAATATTTAAGGATAATTATTTTTTTGAGTGTTTACATGATATTTTATAGGTTATATTTCTAGTAAATTTGCATGAATGAATAGAAAAATTATGGAGTGGTATTGTTTTTGGCTTCCATGGTTAAATATTGAATTTTGATAGAAAGGTGAAGATTACACTTTGGAATTTGTAGTGGAATGTAGTAAGTCTTTAACTAAGGAATTATATTTTTTTAAGTAACGAATATGTGAAAGAATGATTGAGGAGATATTGGGGAAGATAAAAATGTTGATGGTGGAGTGAGCTATTCTGACATTTAACATCATATCACAGTATAATTCTCTAGTGAAAAAAATAAAGTTTGAATGACACAAAATGTGATGTAATGGGGATTGTGTTTTTTTGCATTATATTTACATAGACTTTGTGTTTCTATTATCGATGCATGTGTTTCACTATGATTTTTGTTAAACCAAAACATGTAGGAATTAATCTCCCTTACAATCATGAGATTTAGGATCCACGAGAGGGGGTTAACCCATGTCGCAAAAATCGCGGGAAGTGTTGAACCCAATTTCCAACAATCTCCCCTCCAGTGCATGCCAAGCGATTTTTTAACTCGAGACCCACTGCTATGATACCATTTGTTGGAATACAATTATCGTTAGACGAAAAACAAGAAGTGTTAATCTCCGCCACAATCGCTAGAGTTTGGATCCATGGGAGGGGCTTAACCCATGTTGCGAAAATCGTAAGAAGATCTGAACCCAATGTCCAACAACATGCTCCTTGAACTGCCATTTGTGTGCCTATGTTTACAACATGCACTACTTGTATACATCAAATTTGAGTAAACATTTCTTAAAAAATAACTTTTTAGTGTTGGTTTTGCATCCTTTTGGTGTAAAAAATGTGTGTTTTTGTGTCTCTTTGGTTTGCATGCACTATACTAGTATTGTTATGCGTCTTGTTAGTGTTATTAGCATTATTTTGAACTTTTTCTAGAAAACAAGGCAATTGGAGATTACATATGCTCTTTCTCTAAACTATGGTAGCCAAGTCTCAACGTTGTCTCCAATAAATATTTACACAACACTTTATTCTCCCACACTTGAAGAAATATATGCCAACAATGATGATAAACAAGAGCATCAATATCCTTAATGAAAATGTTAGCCAAGAATTGATATATAAATATATTTATTGGAAGATCAACAGTATAAATGACATTCATAAAGGAATTTACCCCCTATGATTTCCAAACATTCTAATTGGGAAATGTTATAAACCCATTGAATCATCTAATTGAATCTTAACTAGAACAAGTCGTGACACTAGTTTAATTTAAAAAACAATAGAATTCAAAATGTTGATCCCATTGCAGAGAAATAAGTTGCACCAATAGAAATGAAGTCAACCCAAAACCAAATGACATAAATTACCCCTGTAATGAATATGACATTAATTATTTGACAAAAGGAAATATTCCCCAACATTGATATATTCAGATTCAAAATCCAAACCAAAATAATAAATAGTTTATTGTTCTCCAATCTTCAATCTTACTACATGAGGAATGTTTCCATGCTTCCATCCATAAAATTGTTATATTAACATTCATTGTTGAAACTGCTATGGGATTTCTTGTACTAATTCAATCCTATTTGGAAGTTCCTAAAATTTACCTTAACTCTTTTCATTCATGGAATTCATGCAATGAATGGGATATAATAATCAACATTTGTCACTAGTTCAAATCATTAGAATAGATCCTAAGGAAGGTAGTGAGGATTCACTAGATATCTTGTCAATTATTGAGTGGGAGGGTGATTCACCATAAATATTCTGAATTAGTTTGTAGGGAGGTTGATTCTATTGGTGAATGAAATGGAACACAATATGAAACAAAGAACATAGTATTGTAGACAATTGAAGAGGAACAAGAATTTTTGAAGAACAAAGGTGGTGTCTAAATACACCATTACAACACTTAAGCACATAGTATTGTGATTAGAACAATAGAGTGCATATTTCACATCTTGATCTGCATGATATATTGTGCAATATCAATTCACACTACACTTTGTGATAATGACCCAAGGGTTATTCTTTTATAGTCTCAAGATATAACTGACTTCCACAAAATCCAAAATATATTGTCCACATATAACCAACAACAATTAGAGTTGAATCCACAAAAATCACTATGTCAAGTCGGCTAGACAGGACTCGATCTGACCAACTATCCATCCAAATCGTAGTTGATTGTAGTTTTGGTCGATCCACCGCCTAACTATCTTTGACATTTGGTCAATTGTCTAACTGAAAAGCATGTCAACCAATCGACCGTCGGGTTTCGTGTGTTGGTCGATCGACCAATCAACTGTGTTGAGATGTAGGTTGTTAAGAACCAAACATCAATATAGCATAGAAAAACCTCAGGAAAAGTGCTCAACACCTTGAAAAAGAGATAATTTCAGATAATAAGCCTCTTCGAGGG
>CBVK0100838714.1:0-11801 GCA_900067695.1 Picea abies
ACATGATTGTCCTGAATCGACAAAGAAGAGGAAAGGAAGACATCATGCTTTAGCTCCCAATCTGAATGATGAGGAACCTTCAAAGAAAGTCAAACATGAAGATACAAATTTCTTCTACTTATTAGCCCTTGCAGGGTCTATTGAAGATAATGACGATATGTGGTTGATTAATGGTGGAACTTTTAGAGATATGATAGGTGATTGTGTCAATATCTCAAGTATGAGGGAGAAAAGGATTTCTCATAGAGTAGAACTTGGAGACAACAACTCATATGCAGTCAAAGGAATTGGGAAAGCATCTATTGAGTTGGAATCAGGGAACAATGTTCATCTCAGTAATGTTCTATATATACCTGGTTTGAAGAAGAATTTGGTCTCCATGTCTAGAAGATAAAGGAAATAGAATAACATTTATTGATGAGAAAGTACTTGTATGACCCAAGGGCTCTAGTATAGATGATGCTAGAGTTATTGGAATTCATGATGGGAGACTATATAAGCTCCTAGGTCAAAATACTCAAGCCCTTGTACACGATGAAGTAAATCCTAGCAAATTATGGCATAGAAGGCATGCTCACCTTCATTATCAAGCATTTCCATCTCTAAATCAAATGGTGGTAGGTGTACTAGAATTACATCCGGTACATGAAGGTGTTTGCAGAGGCTATGCACTTGGGAAGAATGTTAAGAAGCCATTCCCAAGCAGTGAAAATAGATCTAAGGAGATATTGAACTTAATACATTCATATGTATGTGGTCCTATGCATGTGAAGTCTCTAGGAGGCTCTCTTTACTATGTAATATTTATTGATGACTTGTGAAGTCTCTAGGAGGCTCTCTTTACTATGTAATATTTATTGATGACTTTTCACGAAAGACTTGGATGTACCTGTTGAAGACGAAAGATGAAGTGTTTGATAAGTTTCAAGAATTCAAGGTTGAAGTGAAAAACTTGACAGATAAGAAGATCAAGACTCTAAGGTCTAATAATGGAGGAGAATACACCTCCAGAGAGCTCATTTCCTTTTGCAAAGCAGTTGGGATTAAGAGGGAGTTGATTATCCCACATAATCCTCAACAGAATGGAGTGGCAGAAAGGAAGAACAAATTTGTTAAAGAATATGTTAAGGCAATGATGAATGATCAAAATCTATCCATGTTTCTATGGGGAGAAGCAACTATGGCAGTCGTATGTTCATAATATAAGTCCTCGTCGTATATTGAAGAACATGACTCCATAAGAAGCTTTCTCTGGAAAGAAACCAAGTTTTGAACACTTGAGGATATTTGTTTGTCTTGTTTATATTCATGTTCCCAGGGACAAAAGAAAGAAGCTGGAACCTTCAGAAAAGAAGAGCATATTCATTGGATATAGTGAGTCATCAAAATCCTATAGAATCTATATTTCAGGACAATAGAAGGTTGAAGTCAGTCGGTACATGACTTTTGGTGACAAGATTGCTTATAGGAAATCTATAGAATATTCCATGGACTCCAACGATGAAGAGGAACATGAAGATCCCAAGAAAGAAAGTACAAGTTATCCAAATCATCTTGATGAAGAACCGAAATAACCACTTGAACCTGTGGAACCAGTTAGTGTTCCTAGGATAAGAAATAGACCAGCATGGCTCAAATCCACCTTGCAGGAAGCAGTAGGACATGAAGCTCCAGGTGGCACCTCCAGGGAAATAAAGAGACCCCAGAGGTTCTCTAGCTATGCAGCACTTATGACAAATCTTGTGAATGCATAACCTTCCACCTTTGAAGAAGTAGTCAAGCAGAAAGAATGGAAGGAAGCTATGATGGAAGAATATCAATCCATCATGAAGAATGATGTATGGGAAATTGTGCCTAGACCTGAAGGGAAGTCTGTGGTAACTTCAAAGTGGATTTACAAGATTAAACATACAGTGGATGGAAGTATTGATAAATACATGGCAAGGTTCGTGGCTAGATGGTTCTCCCAGAAAGAGGGAGAAGACTATGATGAGACATTTGTTTTTGTTTCTAGATACACTTCTATCAGATCCATTATCTCTCTTGCAACTTTCATGGGATGGAGTCTACATCAAATGGATGTGAAGATAACTTTTCTCAATGGAGTGATTGAAGAATAAGAATACAAAAAACCATGTGCATTTGTTTTGTATGGTAGATTTCTCTATTGTGACATGCATTATAGGGGAATATTTTCAATGTTCTATGAAAAGATTAAAAATCCCAACCAAATGGAGAATAATCAATATCCATCACAGTAGAAACATGGTCTTGGTGCACACAACTTGAAATATTCATTCTCCTCATATCATAGCTATAGTAGTTGCAATATCCATTCGTTGCAGTGAAATTCATGGGTTCTCTTGAAATTCCATTGAATGGAATTATTCCTTGTCTGCATCATTAGCTAGTTCAGAGGAGATGCAATTCGAAGGTCATATAGAACAATACTACGACCACTGGTAGTTGTTGCAAATATATCTTTCTCTACAGGATTAAACCATATAGAAATGACAATATCAAACCTTCGAGCAAAATTATTGATCGGTTCTGACCTGTCATGATCCCAAATATCAACTTGAGCACCGCCAGTTGCAAATACATTACTAACCCATTGGTAACCTACATCCCTAAAAGAATTTTTTCCCACATAGGTTGCTAGTGGATTTTGAACATTCTCCAAGCCATCACTTGAATCCTCGATGCTAGCAACTGGGATATCCCATAGTCTAACTATGCAATCATCTCCACAAGAAAAAAGTAGTTCTCCATCTGTAGACATATCCAAACCACACATTGCTCCTCTATGACTTGAAAATTGTTGAATTGTGTGTCTAGCAACAATGTCCCAGAGCCAGATATCTCCATCCATGGAACTTGAAAATATGTTTTTCAAGTGACGTGGGCTCTTTGCCATGGCATAAATGCGATCAATGTGTCTATTCATTGCTGTCAGAAAGGGTTTTGCAAAAATCTTGTCTAATTTTGTTGCATTGAGAGTATAGACATATTCTTGAGCTCTTTCTTGAGTATGTAGGTTAGGTTCAAAGTTTCTAAAAACCCTTTGAAGATCATTATTCCATTATGAGTAGCTACCATAATTGGAATATCTATCAACACCCACGTAGATGGTGGCCATTTGTGTCTGTGTAGGATTCTCATCACCCCCTTCTTCCAATCAGGATTAGGATTATGCTCGTTTCTTCAAAACAATGTTAACACTGAAATGGCAGTGGCCTTAAGAAGTGAAAGTGAATGATCACATGCATCATTTTCCTCATCTCCATCCTTAGTAACATATAATTGCTAGATGGAGGTCTTATCTTTCGTTGGACTTGCATTGGTGTTGCCTGTCAACGTGAGTGGAGAAGTAAGTAATCCTTCATTCAATTTGTCAATTTTGGCATCCAACGAAGCATTTATTGCAGCAGTTACTTGACTTACAAAGCACGCACAAAATTCTTTAAGACCTTTGTGCTCAATTCCAACGTGGAGGGAGCGTTGGCAACATTGGTAAATGCGAAAGACGTGGTGTCCAGGCCCATCCTGGCTCTAATACCAATTGAAAGCAGAAGGCAAGATATATATATATATATATATATATATATATATTATTCAATGATCATTACATTTACAACCGCGTGTATAAATACATGCAAATAAATATAGTCTGTCCATATGGTCTCATCTTTAGACAATGGACGTGACTTTACATTAATGGTATAATTAATACATTATTGGACTTTGTAATATATAATAAGGTATATTACATTCACCGCTTTTTTCATATCCGTTCCAAGTCTTAACCATACAGTCCTCCCAATTAAGGATTTTTCAATTGGGCTCTGTTGCCTCCTAAGTATAAACTTGAACTTGGCTCTGATACCAACTTGATCAAAAATTAGAATGACCGAATTACATTGAGGGAAGGAACACTTCAGACTGCCTGAAGGTTTTACCACTGTATCTCTGTACCCATTGAATCTCTGCAATATTTTATGCCTCCAATCAATGTATTCAGCAGGAGTAATAGGGGCTAAAAAAAAGAACAAAGAGCTTCCTTCGGGGCTACAGTGACACTAAAATTATGGTGATCCAAAGTTACAGTGTTTGCATTCAATATTCTGCAGAATATAAAGAAATGACAACAAGAACACTTGCATGCTTTATGAATACAGTGAAACAGAGATTTACATGGAGAACTCAGAAAACCCACTTGGGGTATAAAAACTCCATCGCCAAAAAATACTCTGTTTCTATTAAAGAAGATTACCGATTATGGAGCTCCTTGTCTCATAATTATAGTGGGTGCTCTCCCAAGTACATTCGGCTTCTGTGAATGTGTATAGATGGCACTGAGTCTCCTAGAGCAATAGACTGTGAATTCTCTGTTCCCTCTCCTGCTGGAAGAATGCCTGCTTTTCTTTCCTCCCTGCACTTCTCCCTTGCCCAGGAAAGTCATTGGCCAATTGCCCATTCGTTAGCTAGGCAGTTATGCCAAGGGAGCCTTGGATTCCTTATTGCCTGGGCTTGTACTGCTGCACTCCCTTCGGAAACAGCCACGTTGCAAACTACAGCGGCAATTGCTTACTGGCTTCTTTTTGCTAGATCAGTTACAGATCACTATGTCCTCTGGGATTTGCAGAAATGGGAACTATAAATTTATAAAATTTTCCCTTCTTCAAGAAAAGAAAAAAGACCTGATCCGTTGGTTTAAACCTTTGCACTGTCTTCTGTTAAAGAACTCTGTTACAGTTAAAGACTAACAAAATTCACAAACACTGAACCAGTTCTGTCCATTCTTCAAATTCCTTAACATGACACTTCAATAAAGATGTGGGAGTCGTGAGGTCCACTTCACAGTGGCTGTTGCAGCTGACTACCTTAAACCAAAACGTTTTTGCTAAGATACATAAAATTAGATTTCTTACAGAAGTTTAGGAGGCACTTCAAGTACATGCATAATTTAGTCAAATTAGCTTAAATTTATCCTTTGACAGAAACTTCAACAGAGTGCAATGCGAAACCCCTTCACTTAAATACAGCAGCTCTTAAGAGATGCTCCTAAACAGATGAAATGTTTTTCAACAGAATTATGTTCAGTAAAAGCCTGCAACGATCGCCTAAACAAGTAAAAGCCTGCAACTTCTCATCAAAATCACTTGGACCCCACCCTAATAGAATTAATCAACAGAATACACACTGCAAATCAATTAATTAATCTGAAAGTTTGAATGTGCCCAGTTTACCTCAATTCTTGCACCGTTGGAAAAAGTACAGAAAACTTACTTAAACAAAATCAACTTCAATCCCGTAACCTCGTAAGATCCGCGTAAAATTACCAGAGTTACCAACAGAAAACAATGCCATTGAAATTTACTATCAAACTGCAGGCTATGGAAAATGGGTGTAGCAGAAAAGAACAAATACCTGGTAAGAAAGACTGCAGGCCGATGCTCCATGTTGCATACCAATTACAATAGAAAAAATGGCAGAGGTAATTATTAAACCCTTGGTAACCGGAGCATTTTCTGCAAAATGCAAGTCATTTCAGTGGAACGACATATGATAAACGAAGAGCAGTTGTGCTAAATTGATCAAAGTATTGCAATGTGCTTACGAAATCCAGCGGGTCCGTTGTTCATTTTGTAATTTGAAATTTGGACACCGCTCTTGAATTTTGTGCAAAGACAAGAAAATGCTCCTATCCCGACTCTATTTCGAGCTGCTCGAACTTTACTAAATTGACTCGATACTTGTGAGCACCGTGAATTGGATCCTTACATCTCTACCCGCCTTACTCTCACTGTTTAAGAGTGTAGGGTCCTTATCTATTCCCATTTGAAAGTCTGGTTTTCCTTCGCAACGGGTAAAGCAAGAAGGGTTTAGTTCCGTTGGATAGTGTATTTCGAAATGGGTAAAACAACAAGGGTTTAGTTGAAGGGAAATGTGTTTAGGTTCTTATGTTTCCTTTGGTTAAGCCATACGTACCATAGGTGTCGAGTAAGATGATTCATGACGAGGACATTAAGGACTTATGAAGTTATATTTTGATTTAAGGCGTAAGGTCAGTCACTGAACGTCATAGTTTTTCTTGAAGGAGTTTTATGTTCAAATTTTGTGAAGAATGTATTTAGACAATAACACCTTGTTACCCGACGTCACGAAGGAGCACTTATCATTGTTCCTTAGTGTCAATTAGGAGTATTTAATTTTGGATAATATAAGTATCAATTCAACTCAAAGGGGTTGGATCCATTAGTGAGGAATTAGGAGTTTTTCACCAGTGGACAAGGTTCAATTCCCATGAGCTTTGTGCCTAGAACCATGGGGTCACCTTGAGGTAGTGGTTGAACATGTCATTGCACCCAAAAAGATTATATAAGTGATATTGTGACATGTGCATACATAAGTGGATTAAAGCCCACCCCTGCATCCTTCAAATGAAATCCCAAAGAATTTGGGTCCATTGGTGAGGGGCAAGGAGTTTTGCATCATTGGGCAAGGTTTAATTATCATGAGGTTTTATCCTAGAGCCATGGGGTCACCTTGAAGTATTGGTCAAAGTGGTAGTACGGACCTAACAGGTGGCAGTACAGATGTTGATGTGGCATGTTGATTGGGCTATACGGATGATGACATGGCATGTTGACTGGGCTATACGGATGTTGATGTGGCAGGTTGACTGGGCAATACGGACATTGACATGGCAGGTTGACTAGGCAATTGGGCAATACGGACATTGACATGGCAGGTTGACTAGGCAATACAGATGTTGATGTGGCAAGCAACTGACATGGCACCAATTAGTGTGGCGTGGTTACGTGGCCGCCATGTGGCAGGGCCTATTTTCCCAAAAGGGCCTTATCAACTCCAAAACGGTTGAGTGGGTGGATCGAACCCTCGACCTCGTTGGTAATGGCCCAACGTTCTAACGTTGGGCTACGGGTGGGGTTTGTAATAAATAGTAGCAATTGCTATTTAAAATTGAATGGTTGTAAATACATGCCAAATATGGAGGTCCACAGGCTTGACCCTACGACCTCCACTCAAACAAACTCATTGTTTTAACCACTACACCAACAACATTTCTTGTAATGGCATTCGAAATGTTTATTTTTTAATTGCAAATATTAAATGGCCCATAAAATCCGATTGGCCACGGGTTTGAATGACCGACCGGTCCTATACAAGCCAGACAACTTTACCAATGCACCAAGGCTTGTGTGTTGGGTATTGTAGCAACGCCAAATTCTTTTATGGTGTTGTTTTTGTTGTGTAAAGTTGGAGAAAATGGGTTTGTAAGCCAATTTTTGGCAAACCAAGAGTGGGGAGAGGTTTTGCTAGGCTATTAACCATTGTAGCAGGCCAAGGACTTGTAATTTGAAAATTCTTGCTTGGAATTTATTATTATACAGAAGTATTTCTCGTATAATTGAAGGACCAAGCATTTTTAAGCCTTTTTTAGTAGGAAGAGAGGGGAAATTTGTTCCCAATTATTTTGCAACCTTCCTAGAGAGGTCGAAGACGATTTATTGTAGGTTGAAGATCCATTTGTAATGTAATAAGGCATTTGAAGTGTTTCACATTATATTAATGGAGCGATTGTACAGTTGAAGCAGGACGGGAGAAGTAGCCCAAGATGGGTGAACTATGGTATCATCTTGTGTTTCGTCTTGTCTCCTATCTTTCTACTGTTCATTTCTTCAATTTAAATTTTCAATTGTGCTTTAAGATTTATAATTCAAGTTAAGACAATTTACGCTTATATTATTTGCAAATCAAGTCAGTTGATTTCGGACCACCCCCCTTTCATTTTTTTATTTATGTCATATTATATGGTGATGTGTTCTTTTATTTATGTTGCTTAACTATTATGTACAATGTTGAACCTCTTATAGCATGAGCTATTGCACCTTCGGTCTTGGATGAGAGATGGTCTAAGTGATGATTGTTAATTGGCAAGCCAGGAAGGCAGAAAAGATAACTTCATGTTGATGATATTGCATTAACTAGATAGGTGAATATATACACTATAAATGACTCTTGGTCTTCCGCAATGGAAGACGTTTCCTATCACCTATGACTATTCATATTTACAATATGTTGAAATTATGTGTCTGGCATTTCCCCCCATTAATCTGAAGGGGGGTGTGTGAGTCCAAACATCATTCTGAACTTCTCAAATTTTTCTCTTCCAAGCGCTTTGGTGAAGATGTCTGCAATTTGTTCTTTTATGGAAAAATGTATTAAGTGAATAGTCTTGGCCTCTACATGATATCGAATCAAATGATACTTTGTGTTGATGTGCTTGGTTTGATTACGGAATATGGGTTTCTTGGCCAACTTGATTGCAGAAGTATTATCAAGTAGAAGAGGAGTAGAGTTCACTTGTTTCTACTGCAAATCTTCAAGTATTTTTCTGAGCCACACAATCCCCTTCGTCGCTTTTGCAGCTGCCACATATTCAACCTATGTTGTGGAATCTGCCAGGACTGATTGTTTGCATGATCTCCAAGAGATAGTTGTTGATCCAAGACTCATGAGATAACTTGAAGTTGACACTCCATTTTCCTTATCCCCATCAAAGTCTGAATCAGAATATCCGATCAGGTTGAAGTCATCTACCTTGGAGTACCTAAGTCCAAAATTTTGAGTTCCTTTCAAGTATTTTAGAACTCTCTTTGAAGTAGACCAATCTCTTTCACAAGACTTTTACATGAACCTGGAAAGAATCCCAACAACAAATGAAATGTCTAGTCTGGTGGTAGTAAGATAGATAAGACTTCCCACAAGTTGTATATACTCGGTTGCATCCTCAAATGCATTCCCTTCTTTTGATGTGAGCTTCAAGTTTTATTCCATTAGAGTAGAAACAGGATTGCACTCAGCCATGCCAAACTTGTTCAACAGTTCTCCAATGTAAGTCTTCTTTTGGGAGATGAATATGTACTTTGGATTTTGAATCACTTCAACGCCCAAGTAGCAGTGAAGATGTCCCAAATATGTCAGCTTGAAGCCTTTCTTCAACTATTTCTTTACGGATGCAATATAGTTCTCATTGTTCCTTGTTATGAATAGGTCATCTACATATACTACAAGATATACAACAGTTCTTTCAACTTTCTTGACAAACAAAGTTGCATTTTCAAGATTGAAATGCTTGAAATTCAATTTCGGAAGATGCTCAGTTAGCTTTGCATACCATGCTCGCGGTGCTTGTTTCAAGCCGTACAAAGATTTGATGAGCTTGCATACCTTATGTTCTTGTCCCTTCACAACAAATCCTTCTAGTTAAGACATGAACACATTCTCTTTCAAGTCTCCATTTGATGAATTTTCCATCCATTTTGTGCTGCCATGGAAAATAAATTGTGGATGGTGGCCCATTTTGTTGTGGGGGAAAAAGTCTCCTCATAATCAACACCTTATTTTTGTGCAAATCATTTTTCCATGAGCCTCACTTTGTGCTTGTCAAGCGAGCCATTTGATCTGTACTTGTTCTTGAATACCCACTTGCAGCCAATTGGTTTGGTTCCATATGGAGGGTCCACCAACTTCCATGTCTCATTCTTGATGAGAGCATCATATTCCTTCTACATGGCTTCCTTCCATTCATCATGAGAAGTGGCTTCTTCAAAAGAAGTTGGTTCATGGCTAGTAGATAAATTCAACTCACAACCATATGAAACATCCATGTCAACTACATCATGTAAGTCTGAATTATTTACATTACCTCCATCTTGTTTTGAGGACAATCTGGTTCCTTTCTTCTCAACCTCATCAAGGTGAACACTTTCAAGTGTTTTTGTGAGCCATTTTGGTGGACCTTTCTGAGATGGTCCAGGTTGCTCGGTTGATTTAGATGGTGTTGAGTTCTCATCAAGCCTAAGATTTTCAATCCTCTTGATCACATAATCCAACTGAACTTTCGGTTCTAACGAAGTGGGAGGAACTTCTTCATGTGGGGGAGATGATGCTACAAAAGGAGATTCCATAGATTGACCCAAGATAGGGATCCCCCCTTCAAGATGTGTAATCTTGTCATCAAATTCGTGATATCTCTTTACACAAGTGAATATATCCATATGATCAAGCTATCTCTCAACAATTTCGGCTTTCTTGGTAGATTCAAGAAAGATCACATCTCTGGAAAGGATGAACTTCTTATTCGTCTCATCATAAAGACGATACCCCTTGGTGGTATTGGAGTACCCCAAGAAGATGCACTTTCGACTCCTTGCATCAAGCTTGCTTCTTTGCTCCTTAGGAATCAAGGCATAGCAGATGGAACCAAAGACCATGAGATGCCTCACCAAATGAATGTGGTCATGCCACATTTCATATGGAGTCTTGTTTTTATAGCATGAGATGGATACCTGTTTTTGACATAAAATGCACATAGAACTGCATCATCCCAAAACATCAATTTAACATTCTTGAAGAACATCATGGAACGAACCATATTTAGGAGTGTCATGTTCATTCGTTCAGCCACACCATTTTGTTGGGGATTGTATAGAACTATTTAGTCGCATAAATAAGAATGAATCGGTTCAAGTCTTCTACATGTTCTTCAAGTAGAATCATGGAAAGGTTGTTTGCTATGCTTTCCAAGGATACATGCATCACATTGTTTTAGTTTTCTAGGAATGGTAGGCAGACTAGAAACACCATTCTTTCTCAATAAACAAAGACTGTCATAATTAATATGGCCAAATCTAGCATGCCACAAAAGACTAGATGGCATTAAACCTAAGTCACAATGAGAGAGGCATGCAACAGTGTGTGTATGGTCATATGTCCCATTCACCTTCAACAATCTTCCATCTTCTATTGTCAGAGTCCTTCCTTATCTCAACTTTTCCACCAAACATATGAACAGAGTGACCTTACTGTCTGATGTGCACAAGGGACAACAAGCTTCTTTGCAGCTCAGGAAGATAGAGTACATTGTACAGAAGAAAATCTAGGAGTCCAAGCAACTTAAACCTGATGCTGCCCATTCCCGATGGCTTGAGACTTGATCTGTTTGTAAAATATACTACACCATCTACATTGTCATCAAATTCTTCAAAGAATTCTCTTCAAAATGTCATGTGATATGTTGTGCATGTATCAAGAAGCCATGCATCTCCCCAAGAAGTAAATGAAGTATTAAATAGATCTTCGGTTACTCCTATATTGCAATAGGCAACAATATAATGAAAAGGTGATTTACCTTTCGCCAGGTCTGAGGTTCTATCTACGTCTTCTTTAATCTTTTGCCATGGAACTGTGCAGTCGGAGGCTTCAGGTGACCCACTCATTCCACAACAGGTACAACGCAGGTCAAATTTTTCGTGGGGATTATGCTAACCCCCTGGCCTTTGATCTTCTTCTTGCTACGTCCTTTCATTTATTTTGACAAATGAAATACAAGGTATTCTGGGATGAGACGGGGTTGCACACAGGGCCACTCCTAGTATTCACAACGGTCAAATCGTTTGAAGCAAGTCCGACACTAACAACATCATGTTTATGATAAATGACACCAAGCAATTGATTCGATTTATATGTTTATGATAAGAGGCGTTTTACTGGTGACCTTCTCTTTAATAAGAAACCTAGTGCAGCAAGATCGATGCCCAACTATGGGGCGGCCACCTGAACATAAAAACAAAACCTTATTGTGTTCGATATTTACATGCTTCATGCCCGCAGGGGTGCGGTCTAGTGGCCAACGAACGTGTTGTTAAGGCGTTCATGCTATTAAGCAGGTCACGAGTTCAAACCTCGTCTTATCTGGAGGCCAGGCTTGC
>CBVK0100838742.1:0-10508 GCA_900067695.1 Picea abies
GGGGTGAAGGGGGCATATCTCTAAAGTACTGACGATATTTCCCAACAACCATTCAAAATCTGATTGAGGTGCGATTGCAACCCACAACCACCACCTGTGTAGAAAAACCTATATTTGGAAACTAAGTTACCTTGATCAAGCACGACATTTAGATTTTCGGCCTAAGAAATGGGTCATAGGCTAGATGCTTTCCAAGGGTTGGGTGACTCAAGGAGGCACATAGAGAACAACTGAACCTCGACCTTCGACCCTTCATGGGTATCCCCCTTCCTTATGGTGTAGGAATGCTTGATTTATAGGATTTTGATATCCTATTTCACAACTTCTAAGTTTCAATGAAAAATGATAACACAGAGTTATTTGTATGCGTATCCTGAAATCTTAACTTAGACTACAAATTTCTTTTGGGCTCCTCCTATGGAGGTTAAAGAAGATTTGTTTAATGGTTTCTTTTAGGATGTGAGATATGCTATGATATTGGGATCATGAATCAACCTCGTTGATTAAAATGGTGTGGAAAATTTATAAATATATATGAAGTCTTTATGATTCTCTGAGATCGCTTATGGGCATGGGGAGAAGAGAATATATGAGTCCAAGTATACAATATTTTTTTTTGTGTGGTGAAGTGATTTTGTGTCCAAGAAGTGATGGTGTGAAATGATTTTCAATAAGTTAATGATCAAAATTTTAACATGTGGGCATCGCTTGGTCCTTTACAAATATTGTTTAGCTCTAACTTACTAAATTTCAAAACAATCATTGCAAAAAAAAAAAAACTCTAGATCACTAGCATGGTGGACATGTGGATCCTTACTCTTCATATTTTAATCTTCCTAGAATGTTATCTAATATAAGGAAGCTTTGAAACTATTCCTATATTGCAGACATGTGGGCTTGTATGGGCCCTTACAAATCCTTTAAACTTCCTAGGTTGTTTTGCTTAAAAACTTGAAACTATCCTAAGATTGAAAACATGTGGGAATGTATGGGCCCTTACAAATTTTTTAAGGTAGTGCTTCAACAAAGAAAACTAAGAGGTATTGGCCTCTCCTAATTGATTGATTGATTATTTTTTTTAAAGGGAAATGAAGATTTCTTAAAATACCCTCTTTCTAATTTCCCCAGATCGCTCAAAGGTGCAAGGGAAAGAGCATACTCAAAGATATCAAAATAGTCTCCTAGTCCTAATTTAATGTGATAATTTGTAAAATAAAATCTTTAATTTTTAATTTCAAATGTTATACGAAGTCATCCATGTGGAAACAAGTAAAGGGAAATATATTATGGTTCTTTTTATCCCTCTAAATGTCTATGTTTGGCTAAGTAGCTATGAAATAAATAACTCAAACTCTTCTTTTTATGGATTTACAAAGTGATGGAAAATAAACCTAGCCTACTTGGTGAAATTGGGATCAACAAGCCTTACAATCAATGGGAAAGAAGACTTCTATGTGGATTCTAGTTGAGACAGTCGTGCATAGTGCATAGTCTGGGCGAAATGAAAATATATATAGTGCACATTTCTGCGCAGCCTGCATGTCTGTTTTTCTCGAACCCGTGCAAACAAAAAGAAATGGTGGGATTGAAATTTAAATTGAGTTGTCTTGATTAGAGTCCCAATTCTTGCATATGAGGGTTCGACTAGGCCGGTTTTGATCCCTACAAACACAAATAAGTCAGAAAGAAATCTCTAATAGCCTAATTTGGGAGGAATTTGATCCACATCCCCAGTATGGTCATCAATTTATTGTGCTTGTTTGAGCACTAGAGTGAGAAAAAATAAGCAGGTTAATTTCCTTTTTAGGCTAGAAAGACAACACAAAAATGAGTTAGTTGATTAGTGGTTCAAATAAAGAGAAAATAAGTAAAGAAATAAGAAGAAATAAACACTAAACTAAGCACACAAAAACTTCAAATGGATGCATGAAAAAGACAGAAGGGATATCTACCAATAGGATTGATCTTCAAATTGATAACACTTAGGATAAGTATGGGAACTTGTGAGCCCCATATTCCTCCCTGGGAGGGCTCTTCAATCCCCCAAATACAAAGCTCTCTTATTTTAACAATGGAAAATGGAAATACAATGGTGAAGATTTGATTGTCAAAATTCTCAAGAGGAGAGAAGTGATACACTTGTTATGGATGCTCAAGAGGCTCTATGAGAATGATGGCTTCTTCAAAACCAAATGAACAACATAACAATATTAAAAATTATTCTCTTTGTTTGCATACCTTGGTCATGTATTTATAGAACAAATGCAATATTTTTCATAACTTGCTTGTAATGTGAATGGGAGCCCTTATAAGGTACTTCCCATCCTTTGAATAGCCTCAAGGCTAGATTTAAGGCTTATTTGAGTGTCTTGTTAGAGTACACTCCAATATGGAAGTGGTTGAAGTCCAACCAATTTAATTAATGCACTTTTTCCACATCCATGTGGGTTCTTGTGGAGACAGTCACGTAGACCATGCATTTTTCACATTCAACGCTATGTTGGGTCATGCGGATTGTGCAAGTTAGCTTTGGGGAAATTGCACTGAAATTCAATAACTGTTTTGTATAGTTTTGCTTGTTGAATAGGTTCTGTAAATGCTTGAGGTAATTTGATTAATGTGTTGTGTTGGTACTGTCCTAAGCCATCTCATGTATTGTTGTTAGCAATTTTTTGGTGACAACAATAGATAATTGATAGATTTTGGTAGTAAGAATACTCAGTTAGATCGGTATGTGTCTAATTTAGATCCAATTTTTAAGGAATCTATTGATATTTAGAAATCCTACATATATGAATGTATATTTCCATGTTCAATATATGAAATAGAGAACCGAATCTTTCTGCATATAGTTCCATTTTCTATTCGTGTTTAATTTTTGTTTATTTGTTGTGTGTATTTATTTTGTATTCTGGTATTAGATCTTGGGGTGAGAGTTCGTGAGGAAGAGGTGTTATGTGAGAGTACACAAAAGTCACGAGAGTGATAGAAGTTTCCATGGAGTGATAGAGTCGTTGGTTAATATTAGGATTTGCATATCGTCTAGACGATCCATTGATGCTAGAGGGAGCCACCAACAAGAGGACAAATTGTTTTGTATTTAGATATGAGTGTTTTGAACGATGTGTTTGTAAAAACATTATGAAAATTGTTTCGTAGATAAATTCATCTTATCTATTTTGGTATTTATCCATGCCAAATCTAATAGATTCCTATGTAAATGAAGAAGATAAGTTAGATGGATTGAATTATATAAATTATAAGTTTACGATGCAGACTTTGCTGGAAGGATACAATGCATGGGAAATTGTGAGTGGAGTTGAAGCTAAAAAAACTACTCCTAAAGCCTCAGTTCGAGATTGGGAGAAAAGAGAAACCAACACAAATTTTCTCTTGAGAATGTCTATGAAAGACATTACCATTCATCATATAAGGGAATGCAAGACATCAAATGAGACATGGGAGGCATTAAAAAGTTTTTATGAAACAATAAATACAAATAGAGTGATATTTTTGAAGAGAAAGGTTATTTCAATTAAAATTGAAGACAATGAAAACATTATTGATTATCTATCTAGAATTAAATATTTAGAATATAAGTTGGGAGATATTGGTGAGAAAGTATCAAGTAGTGATCTAGTTATTATAACATTGAATGGTAAGTTGCATGAATATCAAATATTTACCACCAATATTGCAAAAAGAGAAAAATCACCTTCGTTTGATGACATGACATGGATCCTTATGCAAGAAGAGGAAAGGAGGAAGAGTTTCAAAAACATATTTCAAAATTCATATTTGGATTTGATGGCTAAAGGAAGGCAACCATAAAAAGGAAAGCCACGGGTAAAGAAAAAATGAGGCAAACCTAATGTGAAATCATATGAAGGTGGGGTTTCATCAAAGAGAACTAGCAATGTGAAGAAGAATGGTACATGTAACTATTGTGGTAATTTTGGACACTGTGCTTATGAATTTAAGAAAAAGATGTTTAATGAATTCAAATCTATTAAACAAGAAGGCAACTTTGTTGATAGATAAGTATAGGTAAGTGATGACCTCAAAAATGTAAATTTGTTTAATTCTAATATAGACCTATCAATAGAAACATATGAATGTACTACATGGTTCATAGATTCAAGAGTATCTATTGATATGACTTGTAATAGAGATTGCTTTAAACCTATCATGATAAAACTAATGGTGCTTAAATATATCTAGGTGATGAATGATTCCATGAAATAGAAGGATATGGTGATGTATTTGTAAATTTTCCAAATGGTCATGTGAAACAAATAATGTATCAGGGATTAAGAAACATCTAATCTTAGTTTCAACAACCAAATATCAAGGTTTGAAAGTTGAATTTGTGAAGTTATGTTGTCAAGTGAAGGATATACAAGATCACTACAAAGGCATGAGAAAAGGAATAAGAGAAGGAGGCCTATACAAATTTGATGTTACTATTGAGAGTCATTAAGATTTGTTATATACAAGTGTATCTATAGAAGAAATATGGCAGTTAAGGTATGGACATTTAAATCTCAAATATCTAATTTTACTTCAAAGAAAATATATGGTGAAAGGTCTTTCATTTTTTAAGAATGAGCATGTTGAATGTGATGGTTGTGCATTAGGAAAACAACATAGGAATATGTTTCCAATGAGGAAAGATAAATGGAAAAGAGATTTTCTTGAATTAATGCATACTAGGAATGTGTTTCCAACGAGGAAAGACAAATGGAAAATATTTTTTCTTGAATTAGTACACATACTTATGTGTGCGGTGTTGGACACACCTACCACACTTAGAGGGGGGGTGAAAGAGTGTGGGGCTCTTTTTCCCAAAACTTCCCCTTTGCACAAAAATTCATCAATTAGCATTCAACATTTATTCATTACCCATTGCTATCATGTATAACCAGTTAGATTTAGGCACATATAAACAACATATATCAGCAATATATCATCAACACGTCATCATCACAATGAACACAAATAACACAAGATGTATTTACAATTTTCTTTTTATTACGGACTACAATCCTTGGGTTTATCAGCAACAACTGAATAGAGTACAACTCTACAAGAGCACCAACTCTATATGCAAGACTCAACTTACATTCTCAGCACCAATCCCAAATAATCAAACCATTGGCATCAATGACAACATGATCCAACATGCGGGTCAATGAAAACTAAATCACCTAGGGGATATTATTATTTTCTTATTTTCATTGATTATAGAACCAGGTTCACATGGGTCCATTTCATAAGAAAGAAAAATTGTATATTTGAATACTTCAAAGATTTTAGATATATGGTTGAAACGTAGACATGTAAGCATATCAATATACTTATATCAAAGGGGGGGGGATACACTTCAAGATAATTCTTAAAGCACTGCAAAGATAATGGAATTTATAAACAGTGCACAATTCCACATGCCCCTACAAAATAGTGTAGTTAAGAGGAAGAACATAACCATAGTAGAGTGTTCTAGAAGCATTCTCAAAGGTAAGAATCTCCCTACTAGTTTATGAGATAAAGTTGTAAATACATCTATGTATTTACGCAATACAAGTCCAACCAAGTTTTTAGAGCATAAAACTCCTTATGAAGCATTTAATGGATATAAACTAGTTATTAATCATTTGAGATTTTTTGGGAGTAAAGAATTTTCCCACATCCCAAAGAAAAATAGAAGGAAACTTGATGAAACATTAGTCATATATATTTTCATTAGTTATTATGCTAACCTCAATGCTTACAAAATGTATGATCCTATTACTCATAAAGTCTTTGCAAGAAAGAATGTTATATTTCATGAGTATGCAGATGATTATAGTCAAGATGTATGGAAACTTCATGAAGAAGGAATTGAAAGTGAAAAAGTAGAATAAAGTGAAGATCAACAAGATAATGTTGAATCTCAAAGTGGCATTGAAGCTAAAAGTAGCAACAACACATTAAGAGAGAGTGGATCCACTCCACCAAGTAGTGAATCACTATGAAGACCAACAAGGAAAATCAAGACACAAATCAAGTATAAATATTGTGCTTTGATGTCTCAAGTCATGAGATGAGTGTTGAAGAAACTTTAAATTTTGAGAAAGAAAAGGATCATAAAGAATGGATGAATGCTATGGAAGAGAAATAATATTCCATTGTGAAAAGTGACACTTGGGAACTAACTAAAATGCCTGAAAATAAAGTTACTATAGGCCCAAAATGGTTGTACAAATACAAGTTCAACTCTGATGGTAGCACATACAAGTATAAAGTTATATTGGTTGCAAAAGGATATTCACAAGAGGAAGGAATAAATTATAAGGATACATTTTCACCTATAGCTAAAATGAACACTATAAGACTCATGATTGCATTAGATACTAAGCACAATTGGGACTTACATTAGATGGATGTCAAGTTGGAATTTTTGAATGGTTCAATAAAAGAATAAGCGCACCTTATTTAACTGTGATTTAACCCAAATTCTTTGTAAATCAAGGACAAGAACATCTTGTATGCAAGTTAAAGAAAGTACTATATGGTCTTAAATAAGATTTGAGATTGGTATATAAAATTGATAACTTCTTATTCCAATAAGGATTCATAAAAAATAAGAGTGATCCAAATCTTTACATAAACACATATGAACACGAGAATGCTTTTTTTATTTAATTGTATGTTGATGATTTAACCATAACATAAAGTGCTACAAGTTTGATTGATGAAATCAAAAGAAATCTATCACAAGAATTTGAAATGAAGGAATTGGACAAATAAATTATTGTTTAGGCATTGAGGTATGGAGGGAAGATGGTAAAAATTTGATCACTCAAAGTACGTATGCAAAGGAACTTATCAAAAAATTCAATGTGAATCTCTGCAAACCAATGTTTACTGCATTAAAACATTATGCTAAGATTTACATTGATGATGATAGAAAAAAAGTAAATAGTAATTTGTATAGACATTTTGGTGGGAAGTTTAAATTAATTAACCACAACAATACCTAATATTGCATATTTAGTTATAATACTTAGTCAATTCATGCCTAAGACACATCAGAGCCATTGGAAAGCTTCCAAGAGAGTCATTCGATACATAAAAGTAACTATTGATTGTGGTACTCAATACATTAATCATTTGAATGTTGAGTTTATAGGTTATTCATATTTCGATTGGATAGTTGATAGAGATGATACAAACTGAACCATGGGATATGCATTCAATATAGGATTCAGGATTGTGTCTCAGAGAAGTAAGAAGCAACCAACTATTTCAATGTCCTCTACTGAAGCTGAGTACAAAGCATTGTGTAGTGCTACCTATGAAGCAATTTGGCTAAGGTGCATTCTTGAAGACATGGGAGAAAGGAAAGGAGTACCTAAAACTATCAAGTGTGACAATAAAAGTTCAATGAAATTGGAAAATAATCCAATTTATCATGCAAGATCAAAACACATTGAAACTCAACATCATTTTGTAAGAAAAAAAATTCAATCAAAATAAATTGACTTGATGTTTTGTAACACAAATGAGAATATGGCCAATATCTTCACTAAGTCTTTGGGAAATACAAATTTTGTAATATGTATATATATGATAAGTATTATAGAGAATTCATTTCTCCATTAAGGGGAATTGTTAGAAATAAATGAAGAAATGCAATTGTTGGTAGATTGTTGCAATGCTTTTAGTGGATTTTGAGATTGGTAGATAATTGATAGAGTTTGGAAGTAAGAATAGAGTGTAGGTAATTGACAGAGTTTGGTAGTAACAATTGTAACATTCCTAGACTCCTATCTGAGCCCCATTATTACAACTTCGACTTTGTACATATTATACTGTCAAATTTATTTTAATCTGGTTCTTAATATGACAATGATACCTTTAATCATACCATTAAAACCGTCCTAAAGGCTCATATAATTGTATACTATGCTCTAATACCTCAATTTCACACCCTGGTCACCCTACTAGGTATAATCCCTTCACCAAGGTATCTATGGTACCATAATCATTCCCTATAATGAGTGCATAATGCATACTACCATTATATGTATCATTTAACATAAAAAGAACAATAATATACAGATGCATAAAGACATAAACCATAAACAACATATGTACACAAGATAAAACATAACATTAAGCACATAAATCATAATCATAACACTTATCTTGTGTAAATGACACCAAATACATGTAGACCTCAAACGTTCCACCTAGCTATAGAATTTGTTACTCCAATTGTCTCAGTAGTAGGTCATCCTCGAGAAAGGGCTACGACTCCACTAGAACAAACTCACTCTCTCTCATAGTCAATATTGGGTTCAAACTAGGCCAAGGCACCAAACTACAATATCAACTCCAACCAACAATATCTCATCCCCCTTGATGCAAGAGCATCTTTAGCAAGCACACAGGGAGAGACAACTCAGTGCCTTAGAGCACCTTTGAATCATTTAAGAATCTTAACCGTTGGTGTTTCCTGCAAATCTTTCTGAAATGATCGAAAACTGGAGAAGATCAAATGCTTGGGAGCTGAATGATAATGAGTGATCTTGAATGTAACAAAACTTAGGAAGAAGTTAGGTTTTGTTTTCGAGTAGACGAGTAGTCAGAGGGAACCCTAAGAACCCTCTGAGATAAATAGAGGTTTTGTACGCCTGAATGAAGCTGCTGCAAGTTAGAAGGAGTTTTCTATGATTTAGTTATTGTTGAGTTTGTTGTTGTTTATCCTAGATATAGCCATTTAATTTTGAATGAATATAACAAAGGAAAAATGATCTGATGCATGGTGTTTCTATTGTTTACAATTCCCTGTTATTGTTGTTTTCATGAATGAATGAGTTATATTATTGAGTATATGAAATTGTGAAGTGTTTAGATAAGTTTCAATTGTTATCTTCGTTGAGTTCATGCAAGGCATGCATACAGTTCACAAGGAGTGTGTTGACAGAGTCTGTTTCGACTCAGAAGCTCAGAAGAGGTAGCCTGAAACTTCCCTTTGCAAGGAGTGCAAAGTGACTATTGCAAATCATGCACAGTCGTCTGCAAGAACTTAAGTCTTGTGTGAGAATCTACTGCAAAGAGTAACAGAGTCTGTTTTGACTCATAATCTTAGAAGAGATAGTGGGAACTTTCCATTTGCAAGGAGTGCAAAAGGACTATTGCAAGGCATGCACAGTCACCCGCAAGAAGTTAAGTTTTATGTAAGAGTCTGTTGCAAGGAGTACACAGACCCAAAATTCAACTAAGTGTCAAAGTAATCCTCTAAGGAGTTAAAGGGCTCGAAGGAGGAAGCTCACAAGAGATAGAGAGAGAAATATTCAAGGGAAACAAAGTCCTAAAGATTGCATGAGTCATCGACTAGAACCGTTCAAGAGGGAGCGGGATCATTCTGGGTCGTTAGATCTGAAAAAGGTACAGGAGCTTTAGCTTCTGTGTGCACATAGGAGGAGAAATCGTCGAAGAGCCAAAATAGATCATGGTCATTGGTCGCCAGGGGATTACGTGTCAACAGATCTTAAGCTTCGGGAAAAACCACTTCGAATATTTCAGTTGAGAGTTGAAAATCTCAAAACATGAAACCCGAAGTGAATCTGGATCATCGGATCCAGAGGGATGTGTGGTGACAGATCGTGAGCTTCAGGAAGAATCAAAAGTGGAGTGTTGAAACTTCTGAATTCCAAATAGCCGAAGTTGTTGGGATTCGTCGATTCGTAGGATGACACATGTCAACCTATTGTGTACTTCAAGTAAAACGTTCCAAGAAAAAGAGAGTGAGGAGAAGTTGAGGATTCAAGTCTCTGAAACCCGAAGGTCCGAAGTGAATCATAGTTGTGCGATTCAGGAGAACACACGACATAAATCCATGGACTCTAGGTAAAGACCTAAAGTAAATTATAGACATCAAATTCAGGAGGAAACGCAGTAGAAATCCGCACACCTCGAGGGAAGGTGAAAGTTGAAAGTTTATTTTTATGAAGTCCGAAGACCCAAAGAAATCGTAGTCGTCGATCTACGGAAGACACATGTCAATAGATCGCAAGATTCAGATAAAAGTATTTTGGAAAAGTTGAGAGTTGAGATTTCTGAAGTTCGAAGTCCCAAAGAGGATAGGGTCGTCAATTTGATGAGGATAGGTGTCATCCGATCTTCCATTTTGGAAGATATCCACTATGGAGAAAGTAGGAGTTGAGAGTTGAAACTCCTGAAGCCCGAAAGGAGAAATCAATCACAACAGTTGATTTGAAAGGGGCACACGTCAACAGATCATGGAGATCTAGGAGGGCATGATCCATAGAGAAGGAAGGAAAGGAGGAAGACTTGAACCGTTGATCGAGAGGCACCACCTGGGATCACAGGATCGATGGTCATGCAGGGTTGCAGGGACAGAAAGTGTCGGACTTTAAAAATTTGAGAGCGGGCCGCAATTGAAACCACGGTATTGCAAAAGGGATGTGTGGCTATTGGTAGTGAATTGTGTGGAGAAA
>CBVK0100838804.1:0-10184 GCA_900067695.1 Picea abies
ACACCAATTTTCCATTTTTCTCAATTATAGGTTGAGAGAATCAAGGACATAGATGAAGATTCTTTGGGTGGTTTTGAGACTTTTCCCTTTATGTACTTGAAGATATTTTGAGATCCTATATTCATGGATCTTGTTTTTCCTCTTTTGTAATTAGATCCTATTATTGTGGATCTAGGAATTAAATGTTCTTTCTTAAGAGGGAGTGAGGAAAAACTATGTAATGCCTTATGTGATCCCTTTATAAGGGGAGAGGAGAGAGAGTAATGGAGATTTAATGAGTGGAGTTAGAAATCCACAGTGCTACTACTCCTGATCTTTTCGATAATTATTCATGTGGGGTATCATCCTTCTTGATGTATGGAGAGGTATGAGTGTGAGCAGTCTTCTTGAATCCTCATTGAACGAGAAGGCATCTCTTATGTAATCACTTATGATAAGGTCCCAACATCTTTTGAAGAAGGAATGAAATTGATTTGTATTCCAATTGAAGTGAATCCAGAGACGTAGCCTAGGAGGGGTGAACTCCGTTACCAACATTGGTTGTCTCTATCTCTTGTCTTTTCATGTGTCTTATTCCATTTTGAGTTCATGTGTGTTATGTATGATTGTTTGCAAGCATGGTTAATCATGGATTCATATGCCCTTTAATCCTTATGCAAATACTTCATCAAAAAATGATTCTCCATTCAAAACTTGCATAAAGTACTTGCCCATTTTTCAGATCATGTGGTATCAGAACTAGGCTAACTGCTTTGCAGGATGGGCAAAAGGAGTGAAGAAAGCAGAAAGACTTCAAGAATTAAAAGAGATAAATCACAACATTCAAGCTGAAAATGTAGAGTTAAGGAGGCTTTTGTAGGTTGCAGAAGAAGAGAAGTAAGATCTTCAAGAGAAGTCTCAGCTTCATGGAGAAGTCCTCAATGGAATTATTAAAGAATTGTGACTCGAATTGCAAACCAAGGATGATCTCTTGGCTAAGTTGTAGCATGGTGAACGAATGGAAGACAAAGAACCTTCTACCGGGGATGCACAAACTCAAATTGAGGTATATGATGTTTTGTCATGTTCAATGTTTCCTTAGTATGAAACTAACTTGGGCATGAAGCTCCTCACGAATATGGGATATAGAGGAGGTGGACTTGGAATTCATGGCCAAGGAATCACTCAACCATTATAGGTGCTACAAATAGCATGATTCGCATGTTTGGGTTATGGAAAGGAGGACAATGGAGAATTCTCAAAGGTTGTTGAAGAAAAAACCATCTCTTCACCATAAAATTCCATGAAAGGAATCAAGCCAGCTTGTCCTCATCAAAGAAAGAACCACTCAGGAAAGTATAAAGTACATTTCAATTCTTTTTCTTACATATAAGAAGAATGATTTATGTTTTAGATCTTATAACCATGATGTATCTAAGCATCATAAGAAGAAAGTTTGGGTAGAGAAGACGAGCATGCTCCCCTGAAGTGAGACAAGATAGAAACAACCCCTTGCACGTCTTCGTAACAAGGAGATGTTGTTAAAGGAGAAGCAAAGGAACTATTGCACTCATTGCAAGATGAGTGGACATTGGATTGAAAAATGTTGGAAATTCCATCCTCAACTTCGTCCAAAACGTGGCAAGAGAGTTGTACAAGCTCTTGCAAATAAGGAGAAAGAAGATGAAGGAGTTAGTCCAATGACAATAAGCCGAGAAGTAGTTCTTCAAAAAGATGAGCTATCCAAAGAGCATATGTTTGAATAGCTTAGTAAGAAATGGTTATCATATTTGCATAATTGAAATTTTTCTGTTAACAAGATTACATAACCATGATATGAATGAATGAAATGATTTCCATGCGAACATAAAATAATTATTTTGACAATAAGAATAGAAATGCCTTGAATGCACCGGGGGACAAATCGAGGCCATCTTTTGAGTCTAACCGGACAAATGAAACACCATAAGTGATCTTGTCATATGCATGGAGACATATAGATTGTATTATCTACCAGAAGTTTGTGTGACCGATGGATTGAAGTTGCGTGGGACCTACTCCACAAGGAGTGCATATGGCAACATCCACAATGTATACGAGAAGCGGATTCTCGTGTCTTCTCCACTAAAAAGGGGGACGAGGTCATTAAGCAGGTAATGAAATCAGCCATCGATCAATTCTAGCGTTGTTTATGTGTGTCTGAGATATGGAAGTTCAAATTTATTCTTCTCTAAGATAATCACCAGGGAAAAATTTTCCACGCTTTCGGTTCAGGTCGTGTGGATCCCCAGCGAGCTATGAATCATAGGCTCATTTTCTGAGCAGTATTTTCCATTTTACAAACCCGCAGTCATCCTGTATTTGTACTATAATTTTGGATGGGATGACGTTAATCTGTGACTGTCAATTTCACCTTTGCATCGGCGATATAGATTGGTGATCTTGTGTTGATTGAAGCCTGCAAGACGATTAAAGAGGCATTCAGAGGATATTATGGAGAGAAAAATTTCATGCGAGGAGCAACTGCCAGCTTATTCCAGATTTTTCACCCCTGGATCCAACAAGCGAAAGATATTCTAACAGATATCGTAGAAAGGAGATTCATCCTCAGATTGAATCGTTTTCCTTTTGTGGGGTGGTTTTCCTCTGAAATTCAAGTTCCTGATTATAGGATAAGAATCTGAAGATATCACCACATATTACAATTCTATTCATGTGGAAGAGGCACGATAATCGACATTAAATTATTGGTCAATGACCTATCATTTATGAGATTACTACTATGGCAGGTGGTTATATTCTGATATCGCGGGATTCTTGATTTCATGGACGTTGACACCACCTTCTTCGATCGTTTGGAAACTATTTATCAACCCTTCCATCAGTTGGATGACCAACCTTCTACCACCACGATGTGGCCAACACAATCATCACCGACGTATAAATCGCAGAAGATTTGCACAATCGGTTCAAAGGAGGATTTGGAGGGATCTATCTCCCTATCTGTTAACCTGAGCAGTAATCCCTATTTGTAACTGTTGGCCCATGCTTTCTGTCAACAGTTTATTTCCAACGCATCCACTATTGTCTTCCAAATCGCAGAGAACTTGCACCATAGATTGAGGGGCAGATTTGGAGGGATTCCAAAGCCCACAAGCATGAAGAGTTTCAATGATCAAGGAAATATGTGTCCTGGCCTCTCCTGAATGAAGACTAATTTATACACAATATCATCATGGAATGAAAATTGCATTAAGATCTCATACATCTATTGCAATTTTGTTTTGGGTTCCCTGGAGAGATCCCACATCGCATGGTAGTGTTGGATTGATGGCAGGTGGTGTGATTCCAAAAGGATTCGCAGATCTGGCGGTCGATCACTAAAAGGATCAACATCGATCCTTCAAGTCGCTACAGTTGTGGAGTCATTATTTACTTTGGTGGTCGTAATTCCATAGCTGGATCCTCTTGGTTTCAATGTGTTGGTCATTGACTGTTGTTGGTGGGAGTTCGAATGGAGGCAGCGCAAGGGGCCTTTGCCATTCCACAACCTAAAGCTTCTCGAAGCTCCTGCGCACCGATGCCAATATTAGGGATTGAGCTTTGAGGGCATCTTTGCACATCTCATTACTCGACATATCTTCACTGTGCCAACTACCTTTGTTGTAGCTCCATATTTGTTAGAGAAAATAGGCATGTGGTTGGTGGTGCGCTTCTATGAAAACGTGGTCCACAGTACGAGTGATATGTGGTCACAGAGTTGGAGATATTGCTGGTATGGATCAGATCTATTTGGGTCCTATGTTGAGTCGTCCTGTGCAGCTCTAGTTGTTGCATCCATATCATCGTTTGTAAACTCTCACGATCTTACTGCCATGTGCTACCCCTTGCTCATTAGTTCAATGGGTATCATTGGTTTCTTAATCACAACTCTATTTGCAGCTGACATAATTGAGATCAAGGTCGTGAAGGAAATTGAGCCTACATTGAAAAAAAAACTTATTATCTCCACGGTATTGATGACTATTGGAATTGTTGTTGTAAGTTTCATTGCATTTCCTTCATCCTTCACAATCTTCAATTTTGGTGCCAGAAGGTTGTAAAGAACTAGGAGTTTTTGTTCTGTGTTTCTATTAGTTTGTGGGATGGCCTTGTTATCGAGTTTATCACTGAGTACTACACAAGCAATGCTTACATCCCTATCCAAGATGTTTTTAATTCATGTCGGGGTCATTGCAAAGTTCTGGTTAACATTGAACAACAAAGCCCTCATATTGTCCTGGGAATTCATGGGCACTCTATCAAGAGGACTAAGGAGATTGGATCCGGTGACCAGAGTCACATATTTGGTTATGCCACTGATAAGACCCCGGAGCTAATGCATCTCAACCATGTGTTGGATACCAATCTAGGATGTGACTAGAGGTCGAAGACTCCAAATGTATGGATATGATGGAGTTGCTAAGAACTTCCCATCATTTTGGTAAAGTTTGATAACTAAAAATAAAGTTTTATTTTATTACTCTTGGATGGTATTTTGAGCACTAAAATCGCTTTTTGTGCAAATCCATATTGTGCAAAAGAAAAAGTAAAATCGAATTTTGCTTTGTCTAAGGAGATTCCAAAGTAAATGAAGACATATATTTTCATTATACTGCCCATAATTGCCATATGATGGATCAAAGGAAATCAAGGGGCATTTGGAAATTTTCCCTATGCTTAGAGTTTGATATATGACCATTAAAAGAGTTGGGAATTTGATGTGCACATGTTGGCATATATGACCATAGTATTGTTCCCATTTTGTGCACATGTTGGCACTTTAAAATTGATGTAATTGCCATGGAAGGGCCATATTTTGGCCATAGTGCATTTTTTTGGCATCATATTTGGCATGAGAATTGCCTTTGAATTTTGATGTATTGGCCATGTAAAGGTCTTGATGTAAGCATGAAATCATCATGTAAAAAGGTTATGAACAATTGTAATGGTTTTTTAGCCACTCTTGAGTGAGGAGAGTGAGAGGCGTTATTTTGCGTCTTAAGCTTTAAGTGGCTTCATTTTGTAATTGTTATATAAACAGTTGATTGAGGCAATTTGCCTACGCCATTTTGGCAAGTCATTGTAAACTTGACCAAGAGTGTAGTTATAAACTCTTGGAAAGTAAGGTACGCCAAAGATTGTGGTACATGTATCATCTTCTACAGGTTGCAAGATTATGCAGGTGGGTTTCGACATTTCAGCTCCGAAGAACAGAGGTGAATGAGACAAGAGATGTGTATTTCCAAACATTTTCTTTGCATCAGTTGAAAGTGTTGGCTTTGCATTTTGATTCTGAGGTATGTGTGTGAAGGATTCTTGAAAGAATGCACCTTTTGAGGACATTTGCATACAGATAAAGTTGATACTTTTGGAGACCAAAAGGCTCTTTGTGGGGAGGCGTGATCTGGATGGATTTCCACCCATGGAAGGACTTTACTATGTTCACCAAGTTGAATTGTAGAGTGGTGAAGATGGTGAAATTATATGTTTTGAGTTTATATTTCTCATGCATTTTATTAATGCTTTGTGAGGAAAGGGTTTCATGAATTCTTATGCTTTATGAGATGCTCATGCATATTATTTATGCTTTATGAGATTTTGCATTTTTCTCAATTATAGGTTGAGAGAATCAAGGACATGGATGAAGAGTCTTTGGGTGGTTTTGAGACTTTTCTCCTTATGTACTTGAAGATTGTTTGAGATCCTACATTCATGGATCTTGTTTATCCTCTTTTGTAATTAGCTCCTATTATTGTGGATCTAGGAATTAAATGCTCTTTATTAAGAGGGAGTGAGGAAAAAATATATAATGCCTTATGTGGTCCCTTTGTAAGGGGAGAGGAGGGAGAGTAATGGAGAGTTAAGGAGTGGAGTTAGAAATCCATAGTTCTACTACTCATGAGCTTTGTGAGACTTATTCATGTAAGGTATCATCATTCTTGATGTATGGAGAGGTATGAGTGTGAGTAGTCTTCTCGAATCCTCATTGAAGGAGAAGGCATCTCTTATGTAATCAATTATGAGAAGGTCCTAGCATATTTTGAATAAGGAATGAAAGTGATTCATATTCCAATTGAAGCGGATCCAAAGACGTAGCCCAGGAGGGGTGAACTCCATTACCAATATCGATTGTCTCTCTCTCTCTTGTATTTTCATGTGTTTTATTCCATTTTGAGTTCATGTGTGTTATGTATGATTGTTTATAAGCATGGTTAATAATGGATTCATATGCCCTTAATTCTTATGCAAATACTTCGTCAGAAAATCATTCTCCATTGAAAACTTGTGTAAAGTACTTGCCTGTTTTCAGATAAAACACCTTGGAGGTGGAGCCAGTGGATCCAGTAGGAACCCAACAGGGTTTAGTGGACACAAGACACCCACTCACATCTGTATCTCAGCGGGGAATGTTTCCATGCCGCTCTTTCCGAATTTTCAGGGGGGATAACAAATTGGACATCCAAGATAGGGGTAGCATATGGGATAGGTCGGACAAGGGAAAATAGGCCCAAGAGATCCATTTTCATAATACAAGAGAGACTACTTAGCAATGGGGATAGAGTTCCATGCTGACATGAGTTTGATGGACTATTGTTCGATTAGGCATCGAAACAAACCCAAAGAGGTGCAGAGGGGTAACATGTAGCACTAGAACACGGAATTTATCAACAAGGTAGGTAAAGTGAACATCCCTTCTTTCGACGATTCGTATAGGTGTTCAGCTCAGGAATGGGTCCAAAATATTGATAACTATTTCAAGATTAACCAAGTGACGAAGTCAAAAGCTAGAATCTTTGCTACCTTTCATTTGGATGGGGATGCTCATGAGTGGTGGTATCACGGACTGGTGTCCTTGGGTCACAGTCGTATCACATCCTACTTGGATTTCACAGAAAAATTGATGGAGAGGTTTGATCAAATGGATCCAGAACTCCATTTCATAGACTCGACATGGTTGTGGTAGATTGGATCGGTCAAGGCCTTCATTTCATATTTTTAAAGGAAAGAAGTGGTGGTGTCTCACATATCTGATTACAGGTTGGTGATGCTTTTTACTGAGGCAATGATAGATCCATTAAGGGGATGGGTAAATGACTTCAAGCCTCGCACCCTACAAACATCCTAAGAGGTTCAAGGATGAGATTGAGAAATAAATCAAGGACTTTCTTGAGATGGGGCACATCAGGCCTAGCACTAGTCCATTTTCTTCATCCATATTTTTTTTCCTGAAAAAGGATGGCACACTTAGAATGTCCAAAGACTATCGTGTACTTAATAAAAATACCATCAAAAATAGGTACCCCATTCCTTGTATATATGAGTTGATGGATGAGCAACATGGGGAAGTCTTCTTCACCAAGATGGATCTTCACTCAGGGTATCACTAGATCAGAGAGCAGGAGATCGAGAAGACCTCCTTTAGATGCCACTTTGGGAATTTTTAGTTCTTGGTCATGTCCTTTGGGTTGACCCATGCCACAATGAGTTTTCATTATTGCATGAACCACATTTTCAGGGGCCAGTTGTGAAAGAATATATTGGTCTTCTTCGACGACATCCTTATATATAGTAGGACTTGGAAAGAGCATCTCGCACACTTGGATGAGGTTCTGAGCATTATGCAATCAAAGTTATTATATGTCAAAGATTCCAAGAGTGAGTTCAGAATTAGAGATTTGTTTTATCTAGGCCACATTATCAATGGACAAGGGGTTCAGGTACATCAGGAAAAGATCAGGGCCATTATGGATTCTTTGGGTTATGCAGTTACTACAAGAGGTTCATGAGAGGATTCTCATAGTTGTGGGAACCACTCACCAATTTGACAAATAAAGGGGCTTTCCACTGGACCAAGGCATCACAACGCACTTTTGATAAAATGAAGGAGGTTATGAGAACATATCTAGTTCTAGCACTTCCTAATTTTTCACAACCTTTTGTATTGGAGTGCAGCGCAACAAGAGAGGGGATTGGAGATGTATTGATGCAGGGGGGAACCCGACAGTCTTTGAGAGATATAATATTAGTGATCCAGAGAGACTCTACTCTATCTATGAAAAGGAAATGTTGGCTATCATGCATGCCTTAACAAAATTCAAACAATACTTGGTTGGTAGAAAATTCGTGGTGAGAACAGATCACAATAGCTTGAAGTATTTATTGGATGAGAAGGACCTTAGTGACAGACAACAGAAATGGGTTTCAAAGGTCCAATCCTTTGATTTCTGCATTGAGTATGTTAAAGGCAAGAAGAATGTCGTAGTAGATGCCTTATCCAGGAGATTAGCTAGTTTTTCATTGATGGACATATCCATAGATTGGAAGGCACAATTATTGGTGGAGTATTCCATAAACAAATTAACTCTTGAGTTGATGAATGGATAGGTGGTGGATGAGAGATATAGAGTGTTGGATGATGTCATGTTTTACAAGGAAAGGATCTATTTAGTCCCACAATATACACTGATGGAAAATATTATGAAGACCAATCACGATTCACCCTCAGTAGGACCTCAAGGATTCTTCAAGACCTACAAGAATATCAAAGAGAGACTCGCATTGAAGGGTCTCAAAGATGATGTTCTAATACATGTCCGAGAGTGTATGACTTTTCAACAGAACAAGTTTGATCAAAACCACCCGGTGGGGTTACTTAAACCTCTATCCATTCTGGAGCAAAAATTGGAGAGTATCTCCATGGACTTCATCACAGGATTACCTAGGGTGTAGGGTAAGGACTGTATTTTTCTAGTGGTCAAAACATTGACCAAATTTGTGCACTTCTTTGCAATACCCATGGAGCATAAATCCGCCCAAGTGGCAAAGGTATCTTCAAATTGATCTGCAGAATGCATGGGTTGTCAAGTCAGATAGTTAGTGATAGATATAGACACTTCATCAGTGAGTTTTGGTAGGAGTTGTTCAGATTGGTGGGGAAAGAGTTGGCTATGAGTACTAGTTACCATCCATAGACCAACAGGCAGACTGATATAGTCAATAAATGGGTGGAAGGGTACCTGAGGAACTATGTAGGGGGACAACAACGCATGTGGGTAAAGTGGCTTACCTGAGGAACTATGTAGGGGGACAACAACGCATGTGGGTAAAGTGGCTTTGTATGGGAGAGTAGTGTTATAACACGACATATCATATGTCCATCAGGATGTCACCATTGAGAGAATTGTATGAGTATGATGCATCATCATTTTTGGAGATTGTATTTTGGGACAGCAGGGCTCCCAGAGCCAAATATTGGATGGAGGAGAGGTAGTAGATTCTCAAAATCTTGAAGAAAAGCCTACAGGCAGTGTAGAATCAACATAAATTTTATGCAGGCCGATCGAGAGTGGAGCGCAACTTCAATGAGGGGGATTTGGTATTTATAATATTACAATCATACATACACTTCTCTCTTAAAAAGAGTGGAGTAGAAAAATTGAAACCCAAATTCTATGGACCTTATCAGGTCATACGAAGAGTTGTTGAGGTGGCCTATGAGTTAGAGCTACCAGAGGGAAGTAATATCCACAATGTGTTCCACATTTCTTTCCTAAAGAAGGTGGTGGTACAAAAAGTTACTACTTAAAAGGAGCTACCACCATTTGATGAGGAGGGCCAATTGGAGTTGGTACTGAAGGAGGTTTTGGAGCATAGGGAGTGTAGGTTGAGGGGTCAGACTATTAGGGAGTGCCTAATCAAATTCAGGGGACTTCCTATTGAGGATGCTACATGGGAGGGGGATCAGATCATACAACACCCTAGCTTGATGTTGCTTGAGGAAAAGAAATCTCGGGAAGGGAGGAATGTAACGTCTCATTCCTAGTGATGACACTGTACAACACCCTAGCTTGATGTTGCTTGAGGAAAAGAAATCTCAGGAAGGGAGGAATGTAACGTCTCATTCCTAGTGATGACACCAGGAGGAGTGACTAAGTATCCTATATTGGTTCTCGTAGGCTGTAGTAGGAGAAAAAGTGGAAAAAATAATTATTAATGTCAATTATAGGAAAATCCTAAGTTGAAAATGAAATTAGTTAATTAAAAAGGTTGTTTAAGTGACTTAAGTCAATATTGAATTAGAACTTAGGGGAAAATTTCACATAATGAACAAAGTCAATGAATAATTAGAAGAGGTGGGATATAAAAGGAGAAAAGTCGACTTA
>CBVK0100838824.1:0-19179 GCA_900067695.1 Picea abies
TGTAAATCACATCCAATAATTAAATCACCTGAACATGTGCATCAAACCCCACTTAACCCTAAATAAATGACCAAAGACATTATGAAATTTGACAAGTTTATATTTGGAGAGGGTGTTAGGGTGTCCTATTGGGCTAATCCCCTTTAAATGTGTGGTGTTTACAAGGTGGATTCTGGTCCAAGTCATGCAAGTGTATGAGGTGGCATGGGATACCTATTTGGGCATGGGGTGCATGTGATAATAGGGAAATGTAGAGTCTTACTTGTGGGTTCCTTTATGGAGGGTGAGTTGCACCTTGTCATGGATGGAGACATTTCCAAGCCCATTGATTGCCATTTCTTCTTTTAATCTTTTTTTCTTCATGTTGCAAGGAAAGAGTCGATGGCCACTACCCTAGCTTAGTGACCAACTAGTGTTAGTGTCATCCACAAACATTTTATGGAGATGAGAAGGTTGGCTCGTGATGAGACCCCCTTTCTCTTCTCCATGCAACCAAGAGCCACTACCCTATTGTTTTCACTAGATAGGTGGTAATTCTATACCTTTACATGTCCATGGTCATGATAGTTCAACTCGTAATGAGACCTCCTATCCATCAACTAGTACCTTGAGTGTTCATGTTATCTTGTGGGTCCCATTTTTTTACTGAGAATATCTTCACTTCTTTCCCAAGGATTCCTAGGCGAAGAATCTCAAAGGTTTCGAAATTGGATTTTAACTCTTTCTAGCTACTTTTACCCTCTGGTCCTTTAGCCCCTTCTTCCCATGAGGTAAGGTACAACCCTTCCTAGTTTAGCCAACCCAAATTCCTAAAAAGAAAGGTGGTATGGAAGGAATAAATATGGGAAGTGGTAAGTATGGGGGGAACAGACGATGACTCTTAAAAGATCCACCCAGTAGCGACCCATCGTAAAGGGAAATTAACTTATTAGGGAAATGCATCTCCCTCCCAGTTTTAAACAAGGAAAAGAGAATAATTTCCAACCAAACGTCATGAAATGAAGATGGATTCAATACAACATGTTCAAGTTCTTCAAAAATCAGAGTGATACATACCATGATACATGGGCTCACTAGCTCATAGAGAAAGACCCAGTGCCACTTTAGGACCAAGCTAGTGTGATGGACGTTCCTGCTGGTGATATGTGGAGTATACTTGAAGAAACCAGGGGCCCTTTGGGGCCATGCTTAGGTCACCTGAGTCTCGACACTCCATGTATGGAACCCATGGGCCTCAGGACATGATCTCCTTAGTTATCCCTACGATAGGGTATAACATTTATCTCCAGCTAAATGACATGTTCTCACCATAGAGTGCATGAGAACTTTAGCATCTCTGGTATGACCTATACCTTCTAAGTCTCAAAAACAAATATTCGTAACATCTAGGGTGGTGATATCACCCCTTTTCCATCTATGATATAAAAATTGAAATAAAACAAATTATAATCATGAGCATACATATATACATAATGAAACAAGACAATATGAAAAATTAAACTACAACTATACTAGAATGATATGCAATGGTATTTACAATGGATGCACATTCCTACCTACTTCTACTTACCTGCTGGTTGAATGCTAGGTGCAGTCATATAGCCAGTCAAAACATCCTAGAAATTCCTTATAGGGCCTTTCTTTGTTCCTCATAATAAACCAAAGCAATGACAAGTTAAGCACAAAAATAACATGAGTTATATCATTTATCATATCATAGGAAATCATAAAGTATAGCTCATGGAGGAGGGAGGGAGGAACAAAATTATACCAAGTTGCACTTCTAGGAAAGTGCTCAATCCATCTCAAAAAGGGATCATGAAATTCAAAGGCTCAAAAGACTGACTTAAAGAGTCTCAAGGTTGGCTACCTTGGATGTCATCACATCCTGAGGCCTGAGAAGGGACTAGCAAGAACCTAAAGGATGATTGGAAACTTCTTAGGGGAGTGTTGAAATATTAATATAATAAACTTCCTCTTAACTTATTCAACCTACCCTTGAATTATAAAAGAAGGCTATGCTCTAGATAAAACTTGGGACAAGGGACATGTTACCCAATTGCATCCTTAGTGACATAACGAGGTAAAGTAATCGAAGGGAACTGGAAAACCTTGTCACAAGTATCCTACTTTAGGCAAGAAACATCCTAACCCTTATCAAGATCTGAGCACAATGGTTGTTGATAATATTCTTCATAGAATAAATCCAAGTGATCAAAGGAACGCTCATCAAAATACTCAAGGTATTACTAGAAATCATTATGAAAACATAGCACTAGGTCATCTTTGGGTGTTTGGAAGATGTCTGTAACTATATCATCTCCTTATTGCCAAATGTTATAATTAGTAGTAACCTGATATGATAGTTGTAAAGAAAACATTTGGAAATTGTCCTCAGTGTCGTAAATATGATCCCCATCATAACCAATCACATCCCATTTATGTATCCCAACATGTGTGAAATCTTCAATATTATTAACCATGTCATTTCCTTTTAAAGCATCCAAGGACTCCTATAACACCTTTTCTTTCCAAATCACAAAATAAACCATCATCAAAATATTGGAAAGGGAAACAACTTACCGTATTCACTTCTTCATGTGCAGGAGTGTCAAATGATTGAATGACTTCATCAAATATAAGAGAAGGCATCAGTTCCTCATCCTCATGAATTGCATCTACATCTTCAGTTTCATCACAATAAGAAGGGTATAGCGCATCCAAGGATTCCCTTACTTATTCACCTTCTGAATCATAGAATAGTGTATCTTAAAAAGGAAAATGACTAACCTCGTCCTCTTCTTCTTGTGTAGGAAGAATACGATCTTGGATGGATTCATTACAGGGAGGAGAATACATTAATACTTCATCATCATGTTTGATATATTTAGGCTCTAGCCTTTCAACCAAGTTCTCATTATCCTCTATAGAAGCATTATTAAATTGCTTCTCTTCATTATGGGATAGGTAACCTCCATTAATATCCTAAACCTTTTGTTGGTTGGTGATTTCCCCCCCTTTTTCTTGTAATTTACTAATGAATATCTCAAGGGAAGCTAATCTCTCCATACTAAGAGCACTTGCAATGTCTTTGGGGTCATTAACCTTGACTTATAGAACAAAGGAATGTTCTTCCTTGAATGAGGATATGTTGTCTTCAACTTCTGTGTCCATGTCAGAAGCTTCTTGGATTTAACTTACTTCCTCTTTGTCGAGAAAGAATCCTAATTGTTGTGAGAATTCCCTGATAAAGAGGAAAAGGAGGAAGTGGGGTCCAAGACAATAGGTTCTAGGGAGTTTTTGTGATAGCTTCTGGAACTTGGCATGGAACTCCCTAGAAGTATCATTTTCATTCTTATTTATGTAATTAAGTCTTTGTTGTAACATGTTTGGATCCTCTTATACTTTCGATATTTTAAGGAAAACTTCCTCTAATTGATCCATGGATGTAATAATAGAATTAGGGAGACCATCATACCATATTCTGGTAGCACCATGAAGATTAGCAGATAAAATTTTCATTTCTACGTCTTCAACATCATCATTGATAGGGTGGAGTTTAAAGAAGTCCCAAAAGTCACTCATATGGTCTTCAACGTTTTCCTCATCACTACCAGTGAATCTTGGGAGCTATTTTTCATACCTTAGAGGAATTTTTCGAGGGTAACCTGGAATTTGACTCATATCCAAGACTTTAAAATTACTTGGGTCCCATTGAGAAGCCATGGTTAGTTTTATCATTAGAGGAATCACCAGAAAATCCTTCTAGGAATTATCAAAGGGAAAAGAGGGAATCACCCTCAGTGGAGTGACCAGGTAATATTTTTGAAGTAAAGGCTTTGAATGGAAGGCCTACTGAAAAAAATTTGTTGAGTAAAGTTGAATCAGTGTTCTCCACAAATGGTGCCAAAAATGTTATTGTGCAATTTGTAATTTCCCAAAGCCCACGGAAAGAGAAACAATATTGGCATAACAAGGGGGTGACATATCACTGTCACCTTAATAGGAAACCCCTTTTTGTTTAGGGTTGGAATAAACAACCCCAAGGGAGACATCCATAGTGACCTAAAGGGATGGTAAAATGAAACAAACATATAAAGATACCCGCCCTTTCACTGGTCACTCAAATCAAATGGTATTGTTGGGTTTATGTATTAAGATATGAAGAAAATATAATGGATGAAGTGTACCTACCTAGAATAAGACAATTAATCTGGATTATGTTGGAAACAAAATGAAAGTAGATAAATCACAATGAAATACTCATGAAACTTTCCAGAAACAGAGAAATACAACAATACTTGATTTCTATTCATGAAAGATTTGTAAAGATACTGTAAAAATACAAAGTGCAAGACTCGCTAGAATGGTGGCATCTTTATCAATACAAAGTGCAAGACTCGCTAGAATGGTGGCATCTTTATCTCTGAGAAAAGATGTGATGGCTATAGTAATTCACAAGAAGATGATTATAATGAGGCTTTGAAGGGATTTTTTACATTAAAAAAGAATGCCAAAACCCTAGACATCCAAAAACCTAACCCTAGAAGGTGAAACACCAAAAGTCATGTGGGCACCTATGGGTAAGTTGGTACCTCAACTTCTCAAGGTCATAAATTTTGCATATGAACTTGTTTTTAGGTGTGTGATATCCCATTAGAAAGGTCTTTCAGATAAATAAACATTCAACCATCAAACTCTGACTTTGTCTATATTTTGAGTTTGGAGAGAAAAAAAATACTCTTTAGTCCTCCAAAATATCCCTGGAAGTACAACAAGATGTGATGACATGAAAACATACAAAATAAGACAGTTGGAATAGGTGGGAGGCCACTAGTATCTACCTGGAATATGTGTAGGGATCCAGACAGCCCCAAAATTGTATAACCCACAATTACAAAGAAATACAGAAGAGCATGCTGAACTAAAAAATCTCAAAAGGAGCCTGTTGGAATAGGTGGGTGGCCACCAATATCCACCTCAATAAAAAATAAGCAAACCCATGAGAGTGTCAAGTACGGAAATGATATTAGTAATTCAATAAGAAAATAAACCAATGATGTAAATTCCATTTGATAAAAGTGCAATAGTTAATAAGTTTACAATGACCATGAGAAATATGTAACATCTGTAGAGATACTCTTCAGAATGTTCTGTAAAAGATAGTAAAAATGTGGCATTTAGTGCATAAAATAATAGTAACTTGTCGTATAAAATTTTTGAAGTGATTAGCTAGAAAATAATATGAATTAAGCAAAAAATACATTGTTTTTGGATGGCTGTAGAAAACATTTATAACAATAGAAAGAATTAGTGATGAAAACTGCAAGAAAATATCATTGAAACTTAGCATTTATCAAGTAGATTATTAAATAATTATCACAAGCAAATTCCGAGTATGTTGTGTCAATGTTAGTTGAGTCTATGCATAAAATAACAAGGTTAGTATGGCTGTAGAAAATGTTTTGTAACAACAACAACAACACAATTAATTAGCTTATCTAATCTAGGGTTAGTATTAGTTAGTGGAAGCTTCAAAGAAGAGAGTATGAGAGTTGTTTGGTCACAATGCTTCACAAGATCAAGTAGACAAGTTCCTTTTGGGATATGGAGTCTTTGATACAAACAAATACCTTGTAGAATTTAATGTTTATACTTGTCTAAAGATAAATGAGGTGAAACCTTGAAGAATAACACATTAAGTCTTCAAGGATCTAAGGCCTCAAGTATAATTTCATCTAGAAGTAGGATCTTCTAGGCTCTAGTGAATTTCTTCTTCCTTATACTATTGAAATATATTTTATGCAATAAGCCTCTAGAAAATGACTTATAAAGTGTTATGACTTTAGGGCTCTTGAAGCTTTAATCTAGAAAAAAGGTTCTTAACAATAAGTGGTAAGATAAAGAAGGAATAAATACCTTATGTTTCTTCTCCTAGGGTTTATTAGCAAGCAATGTCATAATATTTAATATGAATAAGCAAAATTGAGTACAAACATTTAATGCATAAACAAATTTAAACATTTACTTAACCAAGAACAATCAAGCATGAAAAACCCTAGTTTGCAGAGACTACCACCAAAATAGCCAAGAAACATCATAAGAAAGCTACTCCAAGCCTAGCACATGAGAAAAAGAAACCATAAACTCCAAAATAGCACAAATTTCAACCAAAGTATTCCACTAGGGAGAAAATTTCAATCCTCCCTCTTGTGAGGGGAGACTTATGATAAAAAAATGAATGTACTTTTTCTTTATTTATACCAAAATTTGACCTTTAATTACTTTAGGTAAAAAGACCAGGGTCGTCCCTAAACAATTATTACAAAATTAAATTTTGGACAAAATAAAATCAGTTTGCATCTAAACACCCTCTTAAGGGTGACGCCATGCCCTTATAGGGTGACGTTGGGCCTCCATGATGAAATGTTGGGCCTCCAAAGGAAAAAATCCTTTCCCACACATGCCAATAACCTCAAGAATGACCCCAAGGTCACAACCCTAGCAAGTAGATGGCATCTAAGACCTCAAAAGTCCAACGTTCAGGTGGGAAGGGTAGAATCCCTTGGATCTAGGTTCACCAAAGTGACTTCAAAGGAAATGTCCTTCTTCTTCATGGCAAAATCCCTCCATCTTTTTCCTTCCCCCTGGTTGGGGTTTCAATGTTCATCTTTGGGATTTGATTCCTCATGAAGTTATCAACTAATCATTCCCTCATGTGAACCTATCCGCTAGGCAAGGTCCTGCAAGGAAAACAATTACACCCTCCATGGGTTCATAAGTTGCAAGGATCATAGAATGTAAAACACATTCAATAATTAAATTGCCCCAACATGTGCATCAAACCCCCCTTAAACCTAAACACATGCTCAATTATGTTATGAAATTTGAAAAGTTTAGGTTTAGATAGGGTCTCATAATGTCCTATTGGGATAATCCCCCTTAATTTTTGGGTGTTTCCCAGTTGGATTATGGTCCAAGTCATGCAATTATATGAGGTGGCATGGGGTGCATGTTATAACAGGGATATGTAGAGTCTTACCTATGGGTGCCTTTGTTGAGGGTGATCTACACCTTGCCATGGATTCATATGTTTCCAAGCCCACTGATTTCCATTTCTTCTTTTTATCTTTCTGTCTTCACACTACAAGGAAAGATTTGATGGCCACCGCCCTGGACTGGTGACCAGCTATTGGTAGTTTCATCCATAAACATTTGACGGAGATGATAAGGTTGGCTCGTAATGAGACCCCCTTTCTCTTGGACATGCAACCAAGTGACACTACCATGGTTTGGTGACCAGATAGGTGGCAATGTCATACTGCTACATATCCATGGTCACAATAGGTCAACTCATGATGAGACCTCATATCCATCAACTAGTACCTTGAGTGTTCATGTTATCTTGTGGGTCCCCTTTTCTTACTGAGAATATTTTTACTACTTTCTAGAGGATTCCTGATTGAAGCATCTTGAAGGTTTGAAAATTGGATTTTAATTCTTTCCAACTACTTTTACCCTATGGTCTTGTATCCCCTTCTTCCCACGAGGTAAGGTACAACCCTTACTAGTGTATCCAATCCCAATGCCCAAAAATAAAGGGGAGCTGGAAGAAATAAAGATGGAAAGTGGTAAGTATGGGGGAAATGGACGATGACTATTCAAATATCCACCTAGTAGCAACCCATCCTAAAGGGAAATCAACTTACTAGGGAACTTTGTCACCCTCCCAGTTTTAAACAAGGAAAATAGCATAATTTGCAAGAAAATGTCATGAAATAAAGAAGGATTAAATACAACATGTTCAAGTGCTTCAAAAATAAGGGTGATACATACCATGATATTTGGGCTCATTATCTCATGGAGAAAGACCCACTGCCACTTCAGGACCAAGCTAGTGTGATGGACATTGTTGTTGGTGATATGTGGACTATACTTGAAGAAAAGAGGGGCCCTTCAGGGCCATGATTAGGTCGCCTGACTCTTGACACTCCATGTATGGAACCTATGGGATTCAATACATGATGTCCTTAGCTATGCATAGGCTAGGGGATAACAGGGAGTAGCTAGGGGTAGAGAATAAGTTGAGGAATAGCTTGTAAGTTCAATACTATTGGTTGTTTTGTTGAGTTGTTGATTATGAGCTGATTTGAAGATAAATCTAGAAACATGTGTGCATTGTAACATAGAACTACTTGGGAAGGTATGGGTTTTAACTGAAGATCATTGTATGAGTGCAATGCAAATGAATGTAATGAATAATATGAATGAATAAAATAAGAATCCATCTATTGTGGATGTATCCCAATTTTGGGTGAACCATTTTAAACTACTTTGTTGTAATGTGTTTGTTGTCATGATATGTTTATTTATTATGTTTCTTGTGCACATGTAATAGATGTTTAATACCTAAATGTGTCTAATGGTTCTACGAATATTATGAATGAGTATATAAGATAAATGTTTCATAGGTTATTATGTTATTATGGTTTCAGGCATAGGATAAATGAATATATGTTAAGTGAAGGATTAGGATGGATGCCTAATATTCCCCCATGACTTTGGAAACTTAGTTCTTGCAATCCCCATAGGTACCTTGGGTGAGACTTCACCTTCTTGTGGGTCATTTCGAAAGGCTCGGTATCTTTATGGTTTTGTTGGTGATTTATTGTTGAACCCCGGATATTCCCACTCACACCAACAAATTCTTATGTTGTCAAGACTAAGATATGCAAATGAGGGTAATGTGGGGGCCGACTAAGGAGGATATCATAGAATGGTTGAATGCTAAGGAGAGAAGGTTATAGTAGATCAGAATCATAATCCACAGATCAATGCAGAAGAATGGTTAAAGAGGTATGTTTTTACATATTTGCATGAAACTTTCTTTGTTGATTTCCCGAATGTGTTAGCTAAGTGGATCTAAAGATTTGTTGAATAGAATGAAAGATATCGCACTGATGTTCTAATAAATTGGACTCCTGAGTGAATAAAGGAACTCAATGTTATAATTAACAAGGTATTACACACAATTTTTTACTGGTTGGATAGCATGTTGGGAGGTTATGTTACTGAATTTTCTATAGATTGTGTCTATTCATATAGTATTGTTGAAAGAGAATTATTTAAGGGACCACGTGGAATATAATTGAAGTCATTATCCACTTGGATTAAGATGTTGGTGTGTGAGAAGGGATTCATGAAGATGGAATCTGTTTTCTAAGATCCTTTTCACATAGGGGGAACGGGTGGTTGACCAAGGAATGGTTTGAGTGTCATAGGGAATAATGAAAGAGGACAAAATGATTTGGTGATGTCGATAGAGTAAGAAGGTTCGATAGAAGAGGATAACAGAGTATTGTGTAGTGGTAGTATATTTAATTTGAATAGGAAGAATACTTTGGATAAGAGAGGAGGATAACATAATGAGTTTAAAGAGAGTGACATGTGCATAATATTCCAGATCATACCATGCATAGAAATTCAGATCAGTCTAGTAGATGAAAATACCACTCACGCCAGACTCTGTCTTGAGCCCATGACCTCTTGTGTGTCTCCGAGATGTGAAGAAAATTTGGAGATTTTAGTTAATAAGGGAAGTAATGATAACAATCAAGGGAGTAAGAGAAGTGGAAGTAATACAATAACTCATAATTAGAGAGTATCATCGAAAAGGAATACGATGTAGAATACAATGGCGAGGGTAGATCCCAGCTTAAGGATACCTCTCTTTCAAGTGATCAAATCAGAATACCCAAAAGAACATTTGTTTATTTGTGAAACAATATGGAATGTAAAGAAAATATAGGATGATTATTTGAATATTTTACAGTTCGAAACAAGCTTTACAAAATGCACATTTTTATGGTGCATGAATTATCAAAATACTACACTTGTGGGCTAGACTAGAACATTGGCAGAGGTAAAACAATATTTATTGAAACAATTCTAGAATCCTAATTTTGAGTAACACTGTATTGAATATATAAAGGAGATCAAGAATATAGTAAATGAATTAGTGTGGGATTACGATCAAAGGTTTAAGATACTAAAGAACTAATTAGCATTCCATATTCTAAATGAGCAACATAGGGAGTGGTTTATTCTAGGTTTATTTCCACATATATTATTCCCTTTTATGCAAAAACATATTGTGATGTAGTCAGAAGATTAGGAAATTGATAAGAAATTAGAATCATCCCTTGTCAGAGAAAGTAACGTTGGGATGACTCAAGTCTAATTGAAACTAGCAACGTTGACCATCGAGTTCCATGAAATTGCTAAAGGGAAAGAGAAGTGTGAAAATGTATGGTGCACTAATTGTAGAACAAAGAGTTAGCATAAGAATGAATTTCCAATTTTCCAATAGTATTTGAATAAATGAGCATCGAATTCCTTAGGGACATGGTGTGAGATATGTAAGATGATGGGTCACCACCCTCATAATTTTCCATTGATGCAAAAATATCAGAGAACTGCGAGGAACCTGTTTTCAATTTTTTTTAAGTCAATAGGACATGATGAGAAGGATTGTCATGCATTTGAACTGATGAGAGAATGCATTGCATATGCTTATGGAGTCCAAGGAGAAGAATCACAAGGAGGATATCTTCAGTACAATACTCCTAGAGGAGGTTGTAATCAAGGGGGTCGAGAAGGATTCAAAGGTCATGGAAGAGGTGGATTGGGAAGAGGAAGAGTACCTACTATATTTTATAACTATAATCAAATTGAAAATTTGGTGTGATACTGTCGGAATACCTGCATGACATCTATGTATTGCAGAGCAGTATACCATGAAACGAAGGATTTTCTGTTGGACAAATTGTCATTCATATGTTGTCATTGATGTCAATAGTAATAGTAAGAAGAGAAGCAAGGTCAATCTCAGGAAGAAAAAGAATCGACAAAAGAACATCACCTTAAAGCTAAAGATATTCATGATTATTGTTGATCATGATAGGATCAACAATACAATGATAAAATATCAGGAGGGTTGATCATGATAGGATCAACAATACAATGATAAAATATCAGGAGGGTTATAAAATGCAGAGATCAAAAGACCAGAAGAAATTGGCATGTAGAAAATCAGTAGGTATGGCACAAATGAAAATCAGATCAAATCATGAACGTTGTTGAAAAATCGCCCAACCAACGACATGGATGAATTGCGGGGAGCGAGAGAAGAGTTAAACTACTCAGTAGTTACAATCCCACAATCATTTTGGATCATTAGATATCATAGCCTCTAATATATATGACTGCAGTTGATCCAACTAACGACCAATTTAAGTCATGTTAAATCATGACCGTCAGATGCACAAATGCCACATCTACGACGGACAAATTACAAAGATTGGAAGGAAAATTAAATCACTCGCAAGTTGTAGTTCCACAATAATTTTCCACTATTGATCTGCTTCAAGAATCTCCACAGCTGTCAAATCATATCAATGTGGAAGGAGAGGATAAACGAGGCTAAAAGGTTAAGATTACGATTATGTGAATTCCCGTCAATCGTTGGATCAAAACTGATTCTCAACAGTCGTCGGATTGTGTTAGAGTGGAAGGTTAGGATAACCCTAGAAAAGAGGCATCACAGAATAGATTGAACCGTTGATCTAAAGAACCTGATCAATGAACATAATTTATTTCGGGTACAAAGAAGCAAGGAACTTACGCCCCAATAGTTTGAGATTTGAAATACCTGGAGCACTAAAATCTGAAGTAAATAAGGACCGTTGGATTTGGAGGATGAACGAGGATCGTTGGATCAAGACTATGAGCCATCAAACCTCGTCAGCAAGGAGGCGTTGAAGACCACGTCAACAAGTACACATGTGGTGCAATCATACACTGACAAGNNTCAACAAGTACACATGTGGTGCAATCATACACTGACAAGTGTCAAGTTGATTCGACATTTTGGGTATGTGCAAGTCACAAATCTGAGTGACACGTGGCAACCACTAGGCTTATGACACATCATCAAGTGATGTAAGTATGTGACATCACTCTGGAGGTAAGAAGGTGTTGATATATGAAATCTCCAAAGTCTAAAGACCCAGAGTAAAAGGTGGTTGTCCATCTCGATGTGTGATTAAGTCCTGGCCATCAAATTAATCCCTGTAAAGAATCAAATAAGATGATTAATATGTTTTAACGAAATAGACGTAAATCGTCCGATATGTTCAGGAGATCTGGTTCCAAAACTTTGAAAGGTTGAAATCTTAAATATCCAAAGAGAGAAATCCCATCAGTCATCTATCTCATCAGAAGGTTGAATCATGACCATTGAAATGATAAGCACTCAAAGTGCTTGTCTCATTTAGTGTTTTTTATCACCATCGATGGTCATATCATATGAGTTTTAAAATGAAACTTTTATATGTTGCTATAGTTGGTAAGCCCATGGTTGTATAATGCACATTCATATGTGATGGTTTGAAGGAAGCATCTCCACGAAATCTGGTCTTTGTGAATATAATAGAGATTCAAAATCGAGTATAAAGAATTAAATTGATCCATGACTGTGATCAATTTATGAAAAANCGAGTATAAAGAATTAAATTGATCCATGACTGTGATCAATTTATGAAAAATATTCACAGTAAAAATAAATAAACAATAATTAAGATTGATTAATTGAAGGGGTACGATGGTCGAAATAAAGGGACAGAGTTGTTTCACACTCACACCATTTGAAGAATATATAATCAAGGAAGAGTGTGGATAATAAGTGTCTCTGTAGTCCATATCAAAAGATCAAAAAGTTAAAGAAGATTCCAAGAAGAAAAGATAATACCTAAGCATTAAGGGTGGTTGGGTGGTGGAAGGGTAGTTTGGTGCCTGCAGAGGGAGTTGGTGCTTCCTTGTCAGTTGTCCCCCTTCTCGTTAAAGCCAGAATGACGGAGGGGGTGCGGAATTGGACTTCGTCCATGAATTTGAGTGCCTGGATCACGACCGTCCAAATCTGCGCCCTCTTTAAATTAAATGTGCTCGAGCCTCGCTGATGGATGAACTGCTGATATGACCTCGGTGCTTTCATCATGAAAATCCTGAAGGGCCCCACTCGTGGCTCAGTTATTGCAGCGTGTGTCCTTCAGATGGACTGTCCCGATCCTTTCAGGATTTCTGGTACTGGAGGTTCACGATGAAATTTTCCTCAAAATCTCGATTGACCAAACTGCAAAAGCACGGATGTATGCCGCATGTCCTCCGGTGGAACGGTTGAGATGGTATTTGATGTTATAAAAGGGCTACCTCCATTACCAGGCTCTCTTGACGTGACTGGGTGCCAGGACCATAGGCTTAGCTTCAAAGGCGCTTATCGACATTTCTTGGTTCAGGGTTTCGAGATGTAGAACAACGTGAAACCCTCACCCTTCGCACTCCCGAATGCCGAAATGTCGATGTGACTAGATATCATGCCGCGTGTCCTTTGGATGGACGGCTGATATCTTTTCTTGCATGCAATATAGACACTACCCATAGCGTTAATCCCGGCGCAACTCTGCTAACCGTGATTTCCCGCCGACTGTCGATCTTCTCCTATGGATGAATCTGGACCATTGACAATATAATTCTTCCTGCTTACTTGATGGGAAGCCTGAGATAATATTTTTCCGTGCTGCACTTGGGCGCTTCTCGCGCAACTTGCAGACCTGAATAATCCTGTGCCAAGGACAATAATTGTTACTAACAAGTTGCACTGTAGATAGATCGAGCCATTGATCCAAGATCCAGAATGAATGAGCATATTTTCACTTCGGGTCTAAAATATGTGAGGAGGTTACGGTCCAGAATCTTTGAGATTTGGAATACCCGAAGCCAGGAAATATGAAATGAATAAGGACCATCGGATTTGGAGGACATACGATGACCATTGGATCAGGGTTGTTGGTCAATAGACCACGTCAGCAAGGACACTTAGTAGACCACATCAGCAAGGACGGTTGGCAGAACACATGAGTAAGGATATGTGGCAGACCACGTCAGCAAAGGGAATATGGGAGACCATGTCAGCAAGGATACGAGTTGTCTGATCTGAAAGATCACTTCGAGAGCATTCTCAACCATTGATCTGATTGCGGGTGTATTCTCGACCATCAATCTACTACAGTGGAAGGATAGTGTAAGTGGAAATGTTAACTAACAGCAAGCGGTCTCCACCATTTTATGACTGACTCAGTAGGTGATCACTCTGGAGGAAAGAAGGGGTTGAGATTTGAAATCTTCGAATTCCGAAGACCTGGAGTAAAAGGTGGCCATCCATATCGATGCTTGATTAATTCCTAGCCATCGGATTTAGCAGTGAAAGGATGAGTGTAAGTATCAAGGCTGACCATTGATCTGGTTCCGTGAAATAAACCGTTCGATCCGATTTGAAAGTTTGAGAAGTTGAAATCCCAAAGTTTCAAAGGGAAAAGTCTCATTAGTCATCCATCTCGTCAGAAGATTAAATCATGACCATTGATCTGATAAAGTGCTCAAGAACTCATTTGGCTTAGCCTCTGGTTACCGCCACTGGTCATATGGAATAAAAGATATATGGGCAAAAGATAATAAGTTGCTAAAGTTGATAAACTCGTGGTTCTACGCCTATGATCACATAGAAATGGTTTGAAGGAAGTGCCTACGCAGAACTCTGATACTGCGATTATAGTAGAGATTCAGATAAAATTAAAAGGATGAAATTGATCCATGACTGTGATCAATTTATGAAAAACCTTCACGGTAAAATAAATAAACAATAATTAATATTAATTAATTGAAGAGGTGCTATGGTCAAAATAAAGGGACACAATTGTGTCACTCTCACACCGTTTGAAGAATATATAATCAAGGAAGAATGTTGAGAAGAGGGGTGTCTCTACGGTGCGAATCAGAGAATATACAAAATCAGAGAAGCAGAGAGAGATGCAGTAAAAGACTCTATACAGAAGCTTGTCCAGATTCAAAAAATCAAGGGTGGTTGGGTGGTGCAAGGGTAGTTTGGTGCCTGCAGAGGGAGTTGGTGCTTCCTTGTCAGTTGTAGCTGACTAAACAGGGGGTCATAGCGTCCTACTAGTTGGTGCTAGTAAATTAGGTTGTGGGTGCATCTTGGTTAGTTGGTGCCGATAAAAAAGGAAGTACATCTTCCTTCTATGTAACATGTAAAACAAATTTTGCAATTAATATAAAAGAGTTTGTGGTTCTCCCAATTGGGTTCCACGATAAAAATATTGTGTTAATATTTTGTTTTCATTAATAAATGCAAAATTGATATAATTGTTGTGTCACTGATTCACTCCCCCCTCTCAGTGACAGGATCTGATCCTTCATTTTCCACAATTGATCACAAAGTGAAAAGAAAATAGGAACACAAATGTACAAATGATAGCAGTCGAAGAGCACGATGAACAACATAAGGTATAAATAGTTATGCATGGAGGGATGAGAACTGGGGTTGATGATATGAATCAAGGGAATATAATTCATTGGTGGGAAAGGAAAGAAGTGGATTCCACTCTGTTATTTTATCCCATAAAAGGAAAAGATACCTACCAACAAGCCAGAAAAGAATCGGGGTGGGAAGAATGGATATAATTGACTTCAACTATGCCACCTTTGTACAATAGACCATTGGTATATGATATGCCTCTAGTCTATGACTATTCATAAATGCAAGCTAAAAAGGTAGGTACTTTGAAAATCTTTTTAAGAATTTTCTTAGACTTAATGAAGAATGAATCCACTTTCAGTATGTTGCATGGAATGATTGACGATTGTGCACAAGAAAAACTATTCCTATCACACATGTAGAAATTAACCAAGTGCACTGCAAGAAGAGAAAAAATAGGGAATTTAGGCTCAATACACAGATAGGAGATTACAACATGGAAAACATTGTTCTTGATTTAGGGTCTGATGTGAATGTAATCTTGAGGCAGACTTGGGAGATGATGAGTCTACCAAAATTTATTCGGTTACCTATCCAACTGAGACAAGTGAACTAGAATAATATTATTCTAGTTGGAAGGTTGATAGGGGTAAGTGTTAATATTGATGGGTTGATTATTAGGACTTTATTGGGCATTTTATAATTAGACTATCATTGATCTAAATAATATACATGTGGTATTTGAGGTAGAATAATTGAAGGTTACTACACTATTAGATCCCAATAAAGGAAGAATGTATGTATAATCAACACAGAGAAAATAACTTGATATTGTGTATAAATGACCACATGAATGGACTATTATGTGAATACTACAACTTAGGGTGTACTTAGTTGGAGGAGTATCAATTCCTCTGCATCAGACTCAGAAAAGGCTCTAGAGAATTGGAAACAAAGACTGCATGAAGTATCGACAAGGAAATGTGCTCGGATTACTGACATCTTGCCACATATTGGAATTGAAATATGTGAACCTCCAAGGTATGATGGGATAATTGATGTAGCTGATTTTATCAGAGAAAATGAATTGTAGATAAAATAACAACAGAGGTTATTAGTTTTATATGTTGTGGTGAAAGAAACCCTGTGAGATGGTGGGATGTGCACAAAGATGGAATAAGGGATTGGCTACAGTGTAAAAGGTTATTTCAAGTCATATTCAGAACAAATAATGAAAGTATCATGTGGAAGTATAATGGATTAAGTTTCCCAACATATCATATTACCAATAGTACCATGACATGGAAATCAATACCTAACAAAGAGTGGACACATTTGTTTGTGAATAATTTGAAAACAATTCCAAAAAAATGGTACATCGAGTTGGAAGTGAGTATAAGGACAAGAGAATGGGAAAATTTGACAAGGAACTTCAAGGTAACGTTCAGTTTTGAAAATAATAATCCTTTTATTGATTCATCCTTGAAGGTTATCAAGAATAATATTTTTTCATTGTAGGACTCAATAGAGTTTGTACCTTTGTATGGTGTTCCTATATTTATTGTGGCAGTTGAAGATGTCTTTCACTATTATAATGTTGTTGAAAAATAACAAGATGAGAAATACCCAAGAAATGTGAAAATAATAGAAACTTAAGGGGAGCACGAAGTAGATGGACACGAGATGGAGTCTATGGTATATGCCAAGCCATTACAAAAATAGAAAGTAAACATCGGTACATAAGATAAGCCCATGTTTGCAAACACAAGATACTACTGGAGCGATGAGAAAGTTACAAAGATTTTTTACATACTACGTGAATATCAAGAATTGTTTCTAACTATGTTCTCATAGATGAAAGGAATTGCTCGAGAGTTAGGATAGATGAAGAAGTGCCTTACTTCTAAGTACACTTCTATGTGCTCTGATATTTTTTGTACTTAGATAGTTCAGAGAGTTCCTTCATAAGTGTACTTAGAGGATAGTTCAAAGAGTTCATTCATAAGTCCTTAGAAGTGTACATAGATGATTGAAAATTATTTAGTCTATTAAAAGATCATGTTGAAATTTTGCGCTTAATCTTGGATAGGTATAGGTAGTACCATATATCATTGAATTTGAAGAAACAAATTTGTTGTGTGCCTTTTGGAATTTTGTTGGGTCATGTGGTCTATAAACAGGGATTGTTAGTTGACCCTGCAAAGATTGTAGTGATTTTTTATTTTCCACCACCAACTTAAGTGTAGTAGTTGAGAGTCACATTGGGTCATGCATGAGATTATAGAAAGTTCATCAGAGGATATGCGAAAATTAAAACCCCTATGGAGAATTTTTGAAGAAGTTAAGTTTCAGTGGAATGATGAATGTTAGAAGAGTCTGGATACATTGAAACAGAAGATGGTCATCACTTTGGTTCTAGTTTTTCCCAACTAGAACAAGGAATTCCATGTTCATGTTGATGTGTCATATGTAGCACTAGGTGCATTTTTTATCAAGCCACGTGAAGCAGAGATATGTCATCTTATTGCATTTTCAAGCATAAAGTTATCATCTATAGAATATAATTATACTACAAGAGAACAAGAAGGGTTGGCAATGTTGTACACCTTGTATAAGTTTAGACATTACTTGCTTAGATATCACTTTAAGATGTATAAATATTATTATGCATTGAGATACCTAGTTAACAATCTTGTGTTGGGGGGAGAGAATGTGCACTATGGATATGGATATTATTTTTTTAGGAATATTACTTTGAGGTGATATTGAAATCAAGGAGATTTAATTCAAGACCAGATCATTTATCATGCATATTGTCAGGAGAAGATGAAAAAAAGTTGGATGATAGTTTACCAGATGCACACTTATTTACAGTTTCGATGGTTGATGACTATTTTGTAGACATAGTCCATTTCTTTATTACAAGAGTAGTACCATCTGAATTTACAGTGGTGTAGAATAAGAATCTAGTCGTGAAGGTAGAAGACTACCAACTAATAGCCCAAAATTAAGTGTCACATGAAGAAGTTGCAGAAGGTCACTATGTAGGAAAGGAAACAACTCAAAAGATCTTAGATGTAGAACTTGTTGGATTATTGAGAGGGGGGTTGAATCAATAATAGAGCAATTTAATCCTTTTTAACCATATAATCCAAGTGTTATATCAATGTAGCATTATCATCCAATAAGTGTAGAGTAAATAAGCAATGAACAAATGAAAAATCATACACATACACAATACACCAGTGTTTTACTTGGAAATCCAAATCGAGAGAAAAACACAGAATACTTTTTCTTATATGTCTTGAAGAATTACATTCATTGGAAGCACCAACTTCCTCTGTTTTCTAGCTGCAACTAGAAATGAACAAATGAACAATCATACACATACACATTACACCAGTGTTTTACATGGAAACCCAAAGACGGAGAAAACCACAGAATGATTTTTCGTATATATCTTGAAGAATTACATTCATTGGAAGCACAAACTTCCTTTGTTTTCCATCTGCAACTGGAAGGAGGATCCAACCCCCTTGCTTCTTAGGCTAAAACCTAAAGGAATCTCCAACTCCCCTATTCTCTGGATACAACCAGAAGGAAGCTGCAACCCCCTATGTTCTTTGGCTACAACCGAAACGTGGCTACAACCACCTGTCCTTGCCCCATCCAACTTCCCTAAAGTAGAAGTATAATGATGGAGCCACTGTCAGACTATCGCTTTGAGACATACCACTGTAAACTTGTACCAATAAACTTGAACCATGCATCAACCTGTACCTCAACCTGTAATC
>CBVK0100838837.1:0-13001 GCA_900067695.1 Picea abies
TCAACTCTTTATCTTCAATTTTGCGATGAAAGGGTACTTTTGTCGCAAGTAGTCGTCACAATTTTTTAAATATGTAGTAATGAAGGAATTTACTTGCTTGGATGAGGCAGGAAACTTAAGAATAGTTCAAGGCATTCCAAGAGCTGTAACTATCAGATAAGTTTCAGCCTTGAAATTAAAGAAAAGTTACAGGAAAGGATGTCAAGTATTTGCAGTGCACATGGAGGAGGTACCTAAGGAAAAAGTGTCAAGTGTTGAAGACTTTGTAGTACTAAAAGAATTTGAATATTTATTTAAATAGATACCAAGGTTGCTACCAAAAATAGATATTGGTTTCTCTATAAATTTGATGCTTGGAGCAGCTCTCGTATCCAAGACTCCTTGTAGGATGAGTACACTAGAGATGAGGGAATTAAACATGCAACTTGAAGAGCTTCTAAAGAAGGGGTATATACACCCAAGTGTGTCAAATTAGGGTACCCCAGTGTTATTCATGAAGAAGAAGGATGGTACATTGAGGCTTTGTATCGAATTCAAGAATTTGAACAAAGTAACAGTAAAGAACAAGTATCATTTTCCAAGGATAGATGACATATTTGATCAATAGTAAAGAACAAGTATCATTTTCCAAGGATAGATGACATATTTGATCAATTGAGGGGTGCGCATATGTTTTCAAAGATTGATCTTAGATTTGGATATCACCAAGTGATAATTAAAGAAGAATAAATCAACAAGAATTCCTTTAGAATGAGGTATGGACATTATGAGTTCACAGTGGTTCCTTTCAGGTTGTCAAATGCACCAGTTGTCTTCATGTGTTTGATGAATGGAGTTTTCAAAGAATACTTAGATGAGTTTGTCATTGTATTTCTGGATGACATACTTATTTACTCAAAGTACAAAGAAGAGCACAAGCATCACTTGAGGATGGTGCTACAAGTATTAAGGAAGCATCAAACGTATGCAAAGTTGAGCAAGTGCTCATTCTACTAGTGACATATTCATTATTTGGGTCATATCATTTCCAAGGAATGAATAGTTGTGGATCTGGAAAATATAAAATCCATTGAGGAATGACCGACACCAAGAAATGTCTCAAAATGGCCAACACCGCATAAAACTCTTTATCACATGTGGAATATTTTATCTTTGCATCGTTCATCTTTTCACTAAAGTATGCAACCAATCTATTGTCTTGACTCAAGACTGCTCCAATCGCAAATCCACTTGCGTCACATCTAACTTGAAATATTTTACTGAAATCTGGCAGAACCATAACTGGTTGTCAAGTTATCTTCTCCTTCAGCAACTTAAAAATTTTCTCCGCTTCCTCTATCCAATGAAAATATTTATGTCTTTTTTTTATTGTGTCCATCATTGGTGTGCATATCCCACTAAAACTTATGATGAACTTTCGGTAAAAACTAGCCAATCCATGGAAGCTTATGACTTCAAAGACACTCCTTGGCGATGGCCAATATTTTATTGCTCTTACCTTTTCAAGATCCATCTTCAACTCATTCGAAGAGATCACAAACCCCAAATAAATGAGTTATTTCTTCATGAAAGATGACTTATTCAAGTTGATCATCAATTTCTCTTGTTGTAACCACCTCATTACTGCAGCTAAATACTTCAGATGTTCTTCATTAGTCTTACTGAAGATCAGTATATCATCAAGATACACAATGAAATATTTCAAGACCTTGTTCATCAACCTCATGAAAGTATTCGACGCGTTCATCAAACCAAACAGCATGGCAAGCCATTCATACAGTACTTCATTCGTCTTGAATGTTGTCTTCCATTCATCACCTTCCCTCATTCTAATCTGATGATACCCACTTTTCAAATCAATATTTGAAAAAAATGTTTCCCCACTCAAGCAATCCATCAAGTCATCCATCCTCAGTAAAGGAAATCTATACCCAATGGTGATTTTGTTTATAGCCCTTGAGTCTATACACATTCTCTGTTCACCATCCTTCTTTGGACTTAACACTGTTGGCACAACACATGGACTCAAGATTTCCCTAATCAACCCTTTGTCCATCAAATCCTGGACTTGCTTCTTGACCTCTTCATTCTCCCATGACATCAGTCTGTATGCTGCTTTGTTTGGTAAAATTGCCCCTAGTATAAGATCAATGTGATGGATTATACTTCTGATGGTCGAAAACAAATAAGGTAAATCATCAACCACTATATCAACAAAATTCTCCAACAGTTCCTTAATTTCGTTTGGTAGATCATCTATCAAAGTACTGGTCAAGATGTCTCTAGGTTTTATTACTACAACAAACTGCATGTCTTATTATTTATTGACTTCATACAGAAGTTCCCTCCCACTCATGAGAAGTATAGTGTTTCCTGTTTCTCCTTTCACCTTCTTGTCTTCAATGGCAGCAACATATGTGTCCTACCATTCTTCTCCAAGGTGTATGTGTTCTCCATTCTTCTCCAAGGTGTATGTGTTCTTTCTCCCATCATGAATAACATTGTTGTCATATTTCCAAGGCCTCCCCAACAAAAGATGACATAAATCCATGGGAATAACATCACATAAGCTCTCATCTCTATATTCCCCTATCTTAAATTCAACTAAACATTGTTTAGTGACTGTTACTTGATGTCCTTATTGCAACCACGAAACCTTGTATGGGCTCGGATGTGCAACTATCTCCAATTCCAAATTCTCCACCATTTATGTGGATACTAGATTATTTGTACTTCCACTATCCATAATCACCTTGCATACCCTATCCTTGGTATTGCAAGAATTTCTAAATAAATTGTTCCTCTGGATTGGATTTTTTATCTCTTTCTCTGGTTTCAAGAGAATTTTCCTCATCATCAAGGATCTTTCTCCTTCTACATATTCTACCTCAACATTTTGCCTCTATGCTTTTGAAATGTGAGCTTCGCCTCCTCCATCTATTTTTCTATTAGGACATTCAAAAGATTCGTGTCTGATCTTTCCATAGAAAAAACATTTTATTTCACCATCTCTGCCTCTTCCTCTTCCTCTTGCTCACTGAAAAGTGTTCATGTCAGCATATTGTCTTCCCTGTGAACTTCCTCCCCTTTTTGGGTGGTTATGAGGTTTATTTTCTTCATCCTTGGGATTCTGTACTCTGTATTGGGCAACCACTTTTCCTCTTCTCTGAATTCTACCTCTACCTCTTTCACCTTTCTTTCGAGCCAATTTCTCTTCTGCCTTCAAAGCAATCTGATAAGCATCTTCCACATTTCTAATTGTCACCATTCTCATCTCATCATGAATCTCATATCTCAGGCCATTCATGTATCTGGAGACCTTTTAATCATCACTCTCACAATGACCAGATCTGATGTTGAGTCTGTAAAACTCTTCAATGTATTCCTTCACTGTCATCCCCTTCTGTCTCAAATTTTGCATTTTTCGAAACAGATTAATTTGGTAATCTCTGGGTCTAAAATTGACTTTTATCTTTTCTACCATCCTATCAGCCTGTAGTTCATCCCACCACAGTGCTCCATGCCCTTTCAGTCTAGTGACAACATGTTTTACTTTCTTATCTTCTTCGATATCCTCGTAGTCGAAGTTTTTATCCAAAGCTCTAAGCTAATCTAACAACTCTTCAACATCTAAGTTTCCTTCATACATCAGGATATCTATTTTTTCTCTAGCCCCTATTCTTGCAACAAATTTGAATAGACTCTCTTATGTAGCATCTCCAACTACAAATTCTTCTTCTTTGGGTCTCTCTTCATTCTCATTTTTGGATTCACTGACATGTCCAGTATCAGTTTTTCATCTTTGTGTTGTCTCAATAACATCCAATCAAGGACAAAGTTCTCTCATTTCCCTTTCCACGACTAGATTGGGCATTGGTATATCTTGACGTCTCCTTGGAAACATTGTTTAAAGATATTCCATGCATAATTTAAATCACAACTTGCCTTATGTTTCCCTTTCTTACAGACAACAATGATTGCAAGCTCTGATACCACCTGACGCAACACCCGTACCTCAACAGGCTCTGTGTGACCTCCCAATCTTGGATCGTTCTATTCCCTTGAGATAGATTGGCTCTTTTAGTTCCCACTGGAACCTTTACACCTATAACCACAGGTCCTTATTAGAATTTATTCCTGTGTGAACAAGCACTAGGTACGAACCTCCACTCTATGTGACCAACGAGCATGACCACAACCTTTACCCGAAAAGGTATTTTTGTTTCTACAACTTTGCGATTTATGTTGTTGAGCTCCTCTGAATCCTTTGATCCCTGAAACCCTAAAAATGGATAACGGGTCTTTATCTCTTCCCTTATGTCTCAACCATATGGCCGCAATCACATCCTAGGGTCCACCTCCAAGCATGTCCGAATTTTACAACTCGTGAGTTCATGATTGCATCTCTTCTCGCCTTCCTGAAGTCTGAACTCGTGACTTCTTCTCCTTAAATCGACAACCCTGAGCTTCCCATGATCTGACAGTCTAGATTGTATTGGAATTTCATGTATCGGGATTTCACAAATCAATATCTCTAAGTCACGACTTTCTCCACACTCTGATTCTTGAAATGCCAAAATCTGAAATCACAAGATCGATGACTCTTGTTGATCTAGATCTAACGATGACTATCCCTCTTGAGCTTATGAGCATTGACAGACACTTAGCCTTAAATCCTTTGCTGATCCACTATATCTAACAGTCCACGAAAACTCGGTGATTCTCTCTCTGAGAATTTCAACCGTACATTCAAGTTCTCGATACTCCTGGCCAAATAACTTGATGCCTCCTTCTAAACTTGACTTTTGCGAGGTAAATTCAACCCTTGTCTTTCCTTCGAAATCTTAAAAACCTCTACCCTTCCTGAGCTTGGTTCTTGATGCAAACTCAAGGATTTTAAAGGGTCTAGCCCACACTCCTTGTAGCTTTGCAATAATCTCTGATTATCTGAACTTCCTAGTTCTACGCACTCTTTGTGATGGTAAATCTTCAACCACTCACTAGGTTGGAAAATTATAAGACTTCAACCTACCTGCAGACACCTTGCATTACTCTGTTCTACACTTGCACTTATCCTAGTATGAGAATAACGACATCCCTCCTGAGTGTTTCTGAGGTAAAACTCATAATCTTGTCAACGCACTCCTTGCGGACCTTCATTGCACTCCTTGCAGGAATTATCAGGACAAGAAACAATTGAAACTCATACTCTCCCTCTCACAGAATTCATACATTCAACATGAAAACATACATACACACGACATTGAAACAAATGCATAACAGAGCATATAAGAAAAATGTAAACATAGCATTCAATAGATGCAAACAATATTCCTCACAACACCATGAAATTGAGTCAAAGAATTCTTATATCAACTCAAGTGCTTTTGTACATGGTTTATATAGCATCAACTATCTACTTATACAATATTCTACAATCTCTATTATCCTCTGCTCTTCTGCTCTCTTGCTCTACATCTCTACTCTTACTCTTCTACTTACAAAGAGAATAATGATACAATACAATACATACGAGGGAGCCTTCTAGAGTTTTCCCTCCTACATCTCAAACTATCTAATCGAATTAAAGGCTACATCTATTTTACATTTAATACATTAAATGCCTCCAACCAACAGATGAGAGCGAGCATTCAAGATCTGCATTACAATATCCAAAACATAAATGAAAACATATCCCTTCTAGATATTACATTAATGCCTCATCCCTTCAACTTCAAAACATCCTCAAAACATGCGTTGGTGCATTTTTAGTTGTCCTCCGCTTTTGCGCTTGCTTTGCTGGCTTGCTTACAATGCTCCTGCATCGTTGGTTATAAGGGTTAAGCTTTAATCTAATTAATATGTCACACTAGTAGTAATACCTTGATTAAGCAATGTAATCTTATGCTATATGTATAAGTAATGCCAAGTGTAACCAATATAGTAATGAATATGATGGATCTATTACTCTTATTACATATTACTAACACCTCTTGTTACGCATTACAAATATCTAACTAGTATATGATGTTTATATAAGTAATCTATGTTTAACTATGAATACCATTGGTCTCTATTCCAATACAATATTGTTTCCATTAACTTGATATGATGTAATAACATAAATAGTTTGAATACCATTGGTCTCTATTCCAATACAATATTGTTTCCATTAACTTGATATGATGTAATAACATAAATAGTTGTAATATTGATAAAATCTAACCATATTTTCATAATTAGAGTGACTCTGGTTAATAATTATTTATTCATTACAAAGAGAAGTCGGTTACATATTATAAATTACTAAGCATCATACTAATCCAATTTATAAGATGTGTAACTATTGGTTATAGCTTAAGAGTGATAAGCCATGTTGTATATGCGATCCTCGGATACTAGTAAGATTACCTTATATTCATAATAGCTTAAACACATGAACAAAGACAATTGATATTAGTTAAGTATAATAACCATTACTATTGGAATACAACTCTTATACACTCCATGTATGGTCATGGAAATCATATAGATCTAAGGGCAATCAAACCAATACTACTTGTATTCAATAACTAAGAATGCTACTATTCTAAGTACACTTACTTGATATCATGTTAGGATAGGTAATTAACTTGTTACTATGTTTACAGTTTCAACAAGGATCAACACCATGTAACTTGATGATATTCACTTACCATAATTAATAGAATTGGTTCATATTGGTTACGTAACTGAATAGGTAAATCTTCTACATAGGGTAGAAGACTAACCAGCTTGATAACACTAATTGAATACAGACACTATGCTAATCATACTAGTATAGTACGATTTGTTTGTAATCAATAAATTAACCAAACTATTACTTGATTTTGTTAGTTGTTGTTTCTTCAAGTTCCATGTAACCACCAAAACATTTCCCCAAAATTTTATTTATTCTTATGTTTTGCATTTTAGGAAGTGGATAGACCCGAATTTTTCCATGTCCATGTATAGGGATAGGCCTGAATTCAGTCGTGTCCCTGTACATGGACATGGTCAAATTCAGCCCTGTCCTTCTACTGAATTCGGGCTTGTCCCTACACAGGGACAAGGTTGAATTCAGGCATGTCTCTGTACAGGGACATGCCCGAATTTGACCATGTCCCTATACAGGGAGAGGCTAGAATTTGACCCTATCCATGTACAGGGACATGCCTGAATTAAGTCATGTCCATGTACAGGGATATGGTAAAAATCGAGCCTATCCATGTACAGGGAGAGGGCCGAATTTGGCCATGGCCATGTACATGGACATGCCCAATTATGATTAACACAAAAAGGTAAGACTTAGTATGATTAACACAAGGTTCATTGGTTGTTGTTGGTTGTTTTTTCCTAAAGTTGAAGGTAAATCTAAACTTTTAACCTTAAATTAATTCAATTTTAAAATTAGTGGAAAATGAAAATTGATTCCAGTCCACTTAGTTCCATTTCTTCTTGAAGAATCTATGTAAAAATGAGTTATATTTAGTACCATATAAAAGATAGGGTAACCCATTGGATATTTATGTTTTGTTCTTTTATATTGTTTCTTGGTTACATACCAAGCCGAGATAATGTGTGACCCTCTTCTCTCTTGGGATGGTCCACAAGACCTAGGAGTAGTTAAGAAGAAGGGAATGATCACATCATTGATATTCCTTGTATGTTGGGATGATAAAAGCTTATAAGTTATATCATGAGACTCATGTGGACAGTCTTCCATTAAAGAAGAACTTACCTTGCTCACTTTGTCTTGAAACCCCCCCTTCTTGAGTTGTGTCCCCTTTAATTGTTGTGTGGGTTTTTGGTTTGGTTCTTTACTTATTCCTAAAGAAAGTTCACCACCTTGACTTTGGATCCCCTCTCCTTAACTTGTTTTTTTCTTGTTGAATTTTATGATTGACAATTAATATTTTATGTTATAAAATATTGTTTGTTTAAATTATTAATCATTAGGGTTTAAACCTAACCCTAAATTTAGTGTTGATGATTGCAGCTATGTGAGACATTCTCCAGGACACAAACCTGAGAGAGAGTCATTGAGAGGGGTGTGTGGTTCTTATCTGAGACAGATCTGGAATATAGAGATGACATCCTCCTTACATAGAGTTGAGAAGAACTCCAAATGATTCTTCTGTGTAACGCAGTGAGAAAGGATATTTGTAGAGTTGGACGTGCATATGGCTGAGCACTAAGTGAACATGTGAATTCCCAAAGAGATATGTGCATCATCATGAGATAGAGATGAAGATTATGTATTAACCTCCTCTCAGTAGATAGTTGATGATGAACTCTAGATGAAACTTCTATGTAATGCAATGGGAAAGAAAATTTGTTTAGTGGACTTGCCTATGGATGAGCACAGGTGAACGTGATCCTAGTGGCTGAGCACTAGTGGGTGTATGAGATCCATTTCCATATTGTTCAAGAGTCAGACCTACCTGTAACCCTAATTGTAATGCAAAGGATACAGGTCGACCCCACATTAATGTAATTGATAATTAATGTAAATGATAATTAATATAGTTAATATTAATTATATTATGATATAGAGAGGTCAGCCCTGTTGTGCCAATAAACACTTCCGTTGACAGGTCAATTCTAATATAAGTAAAGGTAAATTTCCCATTGAGGAATCATATGTTTTGTGTGTGTTTGGAAATTTCAGTAAGTACATATTCTTGGAAAAAGTGTGCACCTCTCTTGGGCACTATTATTCTAGGGTTTGTAAGCACCCTCTTGTGTGCTAGGTTTTCTTGGTGGTAGTTCAGCCCTGTTGTGCCAATAAACACTTCCGTTGACAGGTCAATTCTGATATAAGTAAAGGTAAATTTCCCATTGAGGAATCATATGTTTTGTGTGTGTTTGGAAATTTCAGTAAGTACATCTTCTTGGGAAAAGTGTGCACCTCTCTTGGGCACTAGTATTCCAGGGTTTGTAAGCACCCTCTTGTGTGCTAGGCTTTCTTGGTGGTGAAGGTCTTTCTCTTGAAGAATATAGAAAAGAATTTGGTTGGGTTTTCTTCCCTTGTTGACAAGGGTTTCCTAGGATACTTCTTGTGTACTTGTGCATGGTGTTTCTTCTTGTGATCTTGGTTGTTGCAACATAATTGGTTATGGTTTAAGTAAAATGAAAAAATGGAATGAACTTCATGTTTAATCCTATCCTATTGAAAAATCAACATGGTATTAGAGCATAGGTATTGAAGAACCCTTGTACAAGAATCCAAAAAGATAAACCGTCATCCTTTTGCAGTTCCGTATGACCTCTAGGGTTTATGAAAAAATCTGTACAACCCTCACTTAATAAGCTCTTTTGACACTTTACAAGTGGACGTTGAAGATAAAACTTGGACCAAGTTGTACGACCTTTCTCAGCGCATCTCTAAAGATCTTCAAAGTAAAATTTCAAAGATTTTGAGTTTTTAGCCCTAGGGTTTCTAGGGTGCTGAGATTTCCTGCAGAATCTTGATCTAGGGTTTTTGCAACTTCTTGAAGAAACATTTCAACTCAACAAGCATTCCTTTGACACTCTCAAATTTGATTGTTGGGAGTTATAAGCCCAATAAAACCCAAGGTTACTAATTCTACCTAATCATTAGGTTTTCCAAATCCAGTTGGTGAGAGTTTGAGAATAAATCTAAACAAATGAAGAACATAACTTTAGTAAAATATAGGCTTGATGGAGCAAGCAACTTCAACTCCTAGAAATCAAGACTTTAGGTCACCATAGAAGAAGATGAACTTTTGGATGTGGTAACTAAAACTGTACTAGATACAACTACCAATGCAGAGACGAATATAAGAAACGAAGAAGAAGTCAAAGAAAGAAAAATAATCATCTACTCAGTAAGATATCATCTCTTACCTTGTATTTCCAACCCAAAGACTACTTATGATATGTATGAAGCATTAAAAGAAGTGTTTGAAAGTGACAACACCCTCAGATATCTTACCTTGAATATCCAACTTCAAAGTACCAAGATGACGAAGGGTGACACGATTTCTATCTTCTTTATGAAGATTTCATATATTAAAGAACATCTATAATCCATTGGAGAAATCATGTCTGATAGAGAACTTGTCTTATCCACTCTCAACAACCTAACAAAACATTGTGAGCCTTTTCTTCAAAGTATCAATGGAAGAGAAAGTATACCAACCTTTGATCATCTATGGACAGACTGTACTCAAGACGAACTTAGACTTAGAAATAGAGGACTGGAAGACTCCCCTGATGAAAATCATGATCTTGCACTCATATAAAGAAAGGAGGAATATTCAAAAGAAAATTTAGACAAACATTCAGGGATGATAAGCCTTCATCAAACGCAGGTCACAATCAGAGAAGAGATGTGTCATAAATTCAGTGCTTTAGATGTGACAAATATGGGCAGTATGCAAGAAATTGTCCAACCAGGAAGAAGGGAAGACAATATGCTTCTATTGCTAACATTGATTTAGATGCACCTCAAAAGAATGAAGATACAAGAGAATAGAAGTACTTCCTCTAAAACCAAACTCAGAACTAAACATCATTGCAAACCTAGGTAAATCTTTTTATCTCTAAATTTATAGTTGATTTTTTTTTTAATAAATGAAGGGTATTATCCCTAGTATGGGATCCCTCAAGACTTGGATCATTAGCCCTAGTACGGAAGTCCAAACCTTTATTTATTGATTACTATACTGGTCAATAAGACAAAAACTATCTAACAAGAAATGAAATAAGACTTCCATCATTCAGACTTCAAAGATATTTACTTGACTCAAAGGGAGTTAAAAAAAAATGAAAAGAAGGAAGATATAATACCTCCTTCCCCCTTCAGTAGTTCAGAGGGAGACATAAATTATTCCATTTGATCTTGTTGCTCCAGTTGATATTACCAAAGATATTGTAGTAGGGTATGAATGGCCCACCCAGGCTCAACAAACTCTGTAGGAGAAAAAGGAACATACAAATCCATCAAGGGACATACTGAGAAAGAAAAAGAGACTCTCCTTAATCTACTCTTCATCCATGAACCACATCATTTATTCTAAGCATTCTTGACATGAAGAAGAAACATGTGAATAGGTATGGCAAGTTTCCATGACAAGAAAAATACCAGTAAATGTTGAAAAAAAATGATGTATGAGATATTGTTCAGAAACCAGACGGGAAGTCTGTAGTGAATTCCAAGTGAATCTATAATATCTAAACATGCAACTAATTAAAGTATCGAGAAATACAAAGAAATATTTGTAGCCAAAGGATTCTCACAAATAGATGGAGTTGTCTATGATGAGGCACTTGATCCATGTTGGTAACTGTTATCACTCCAAGAAACTCTTTGAGGTTATGGATCAAAGATGCTTGGTAACTTAAGGTAAACTTGTTTTTGTATTTTTGTATGTTTAGATCAATGGGATAACTCAATTACAGTATGGTATTCAGACAGTCAAAATGAGAATCAAATGAAGAGAATCAAATGAACCAGTGCTCTCAAGGATCAATAATCATATGATAGTTTTTAAGTGGGTGAGAAAACAATGCTTATAAACCAAATACAAATGTAGGGTTTAATAAAAAATGATAAGAAACTATTGATAAATTTATCAGCTAACCAATGAGATGATAGTGATTCTGTAGATAAAAAAACTTCAATAAGAGTACAGAAGGAAAGATGAGAATCTCACATCAATAGAGAGAGAAAACTGTGATTTGTATTATCATATGGAAAAGTTTGTTTACAATATAGTATCTTATGTATCCAAAATTGAACCTCTTTTCCTCTTACATATATGAGCTTAAATAATATTTACAAATTATTTTCAATATCCTCCAAAGATGGATTATCAATAGAGAGAGAAAACTGTGATTTGTATTATCATATGGAAAAGTTTGTTTACAATATAGTATCTTATGTATCCAAAATTGAACCTCTTTTCCTCTTACATATATGAGCTTAAATAATATTTACAAATTATTTTCAATATCCTCCAAAGATGGATTTGATAACCTCTTTTCTTATCTCAAATTCAAAATTGTGAGGTGGCTGGAAAAGATAGAAATTTATCGAAAACTGTTGCTCCAAGATTGACCTATATTTCACAAATCACAATAGATATTGGAAAAATGAGAGAGTTTATTGAAGAGAAGTTTGTTCTTATGAAAATACTCCTTCAGTTTCTAAAAATAGTATTCCAAATCATCATAATTTGTCCTTAAAGATAGTGACTAAAACAAGAAAAAACAGAGTATTTAATTTCTGGAAATATGGTGCTCAACGATTGACCTATATTTCATAAATAACAATAGATATTGGAAAACAGAGAGAGGTTATTGAATATCCGCCCATTCTTATGAAAAACATACTTCATTTTTTGAAAATACTCTTCTATATGATCAAAATCTATCTCCCAAGAAGGTGACTAAAATAGGAAAATCCATATTTCCAAATCTAGTCATATTCCTACATTTTAGGATTTGATCTCTAGAATATTTCTATTGATAAAATGAAGTGCCACCTACACTCATGGATGATATTTGATAATATATATGATTATTCATCATCATATTCTCCTTAATAAACTCAACCAAGTTGAATTTTACCTTTTGACCAAAATAATACATTTTGGAAAATTTCTGAAAATGATGCCTCACCTTGTGGGGAACTTTTGACTTCTTTTCCAATATCTAAATGAAGATATGAAAGTACCATTGGAAAACTTAGGATGTCTAGTTGTCAATAAACTATTTGAGCGTGTAAAACAGACTCTCCACAGCTCAGAAAATTGATTTTTCCCAAGGCAATTTATCAACTGAAAAACCTGCACTTTCACCGGCTCACTACACTGTGAAAATAGTCATTTAGCTGGTGAAAAGGGAGACTTTCACCAGCTTACTACACTGTGAAAAAGTCATTTAGCTGGTGAAAGATAAACTTTTCTTTTTGGTATATTTTGAGATGCCACATCATTTTTTCATTGGAAAAGAAG
>CBVK0100838861.1:0-11727 GCA_900067695.1 Picea abies
AGGTGGACTAGGTCCACTATATTAATAAAGGTCCACTATGGTAGTTGGATATAACAAATGTGAGATGGCTCTCTAGAAGGTTCCTAGGGGATAGAGAGAGCTATATAAATAAGTGTAAGCAATGTAATGAAATAGAGTGAAGAATATTGTAAATGTATCAAGAATTTCTTAAGGAGTGTTATCCTTCCTTAAGGATTAATATATGGTGTTACCCTACCTCAAGGGTTTTGTTTACATTCTTATGTTGAGTGTTTTGGTGAATTCTTTGGTGTTTATTATTGGTTTTGTTGCTGAAATATATTTGCATATTATTCATGTACTTAACATTGTCTAACACATATATCTCATCCCTGGTGAAGCCAGCAGATATTGTATGGTTATGGGTGTGGTGTTTCCAACAAATCCAACTGATTTATAACATTTTCCGAGATGAGGTTATTTTTTGTTCTGTTGTCAATAATGAAATGTGGTGGGGTCCCGTTCACCCACATCTATGAATGGAATAAGCACTCGCCCTCCTCAAGATCCTCTAGTTTTTCTCTTTGTATTGTGGTGGCCACGATGGTAGTAGTGGGTTCTGCATCGATGATCTATTTCCTTTTATTTTTTTCTAAATCTGAGTCCAGGTCAAGTTTCAACTCTTTGTATTTGAGCTCATCCACCAATGACTATTTTTAGTGACATTCATCAGTGTTTCATCAAGGGATTTTCTGGAAGTCGCACCACTTCCCAGTGCCCTTCTTCATCTTCCCGTTACCCCTCTTTTCCTATGGATTGGACTATTTTTCTTGAGGTTGGTAGTTCTATGAGTTAGGGTTTCCTTTACTATACTTTGGTTGTTGCAGATTTACAGACCTGAAATCCTTCTTATTTTGTTTCTTAATTTTCTTCTCATTTTTTACAACAAATCGATAAGCAACTATTAGTGAAAAGATGTCTAGAAATTCCATTTATGTTTGGATGTACTTTTGTATACACCCATGATATTTTAGAATTAGATACTACTCAGAGTCTTTGATATCCAACTTGGTGCGCAAGGCATGGAAGGTATTTGTGAACTCCAACATTGTTTTGTCCCTTTACTAAGATAGTGTGGTCCATATCATGTATTGTTCATCATAGTTTCCAACAAGAAAATATATTTCTTTAACAACATCCATAAAAAAAATCCAAAGTGGGTTCGACCTCAAACATTTCAGAATCCTGTGTGGAATTTTTCTCCCAGTAAGTTTCCCACTAATTTTTGACATGGTGGATAGCCTTAAGGAGTGCAAAGGTGATATTTTCCCTATCAAAAAAATTGTGGATAGAGAAATAACCTTCTAGCACATTTAACCACTTTTCCAAATCATCTGCATATATCTAAACTTCAAACATAGGAATATAAAAATTGACTTGTACCATGAAAGGGGTGGCACCTCCAAAGTGGTTTCTTGATGAAGATGGATCTATTGTTGTTGACATTTGTCGAAGGATTTGGGAAAAAAATTCCAACATTTCATCCCTTTGTCGTGTGAGGGCTTCCTCGAGCAATAGATGAATATAATATCCTACTCCATCACCTCTATATTATTTCACCATGTGAGGTTGCTTGGGCCAGTGAGAGCATTTATCCTTGAGAGAAACTAGCTTGAGACCCAACTCTCTAAACCCCAACCTCATTGGGGACATGCACTAAGAAACAACAAGGAGCAACTTGCTCTAATATCACTGATCCAAATTATTTTGATAATAAAATAAAGGCAGAAATATAATAAGGAAATACACATAGATATTGCAAGAAACATAGAGATATAATAATACACAATTTATATTAATGAAAGAAATGTACATAAACTATAAAAATACATAGTGAATGAACTCGCTAGAATGGTGGTAGCTTATATCTGAGAAGAGATGCGACGATTATGCTCATTCATAAGAATATATCATTTTAATGAGGCTCAAAAAGATATTTAATCATAATGAATAAATGATAAAACCATCAATATCCAAAACCCTAACCCCGAGAGATGATGCACCAAAAGGTTTGTGGGCCTTGATGGGGGTAGTTGATACGTCAACCTCCTGAGGGCGTAACTTTTGCATACGATCTTCTTTTATGGTGCACGAGAGCTCATTGGAAAGGGCTAGATGAGATGAAAAAAATCCAACTAGGCCCAATCCATAGTCTTTGGTTATCATTTGGGCCCCGAAACATCAAAAAACCATCCTTTAGGGCCTCAAAATGGTCCCAGAAGTTTAGGACCCAAAAAAGTATAGAAAAAATGCCAAGGTGGAAAACTAAATTTTGAGTCAGTGGAATTGGTCGGTGGCCATCGATATCTTCCGAGATCATCCCCTGTTTTTTTTTAAAGGATAAGGATGGAACCTTACGACTGTGCATTTATTTTAGGTAGCTGAATAAGGTGATAGTGAAGAACAAGTATCCTTTGCCATAGATAAATGATCTCTTTGACCAATTGAAGTATGCCAAGGTGTTTTCCAAGGTTAATCTCAGATCATGCTACCTTTAGTTAAGGATTAAAGATGAATATATAAGTAAGACCACCTACAGAACAAGGTATGGTCATTATGAATTTGTAGTGGTTCCATTTGGGATATCAAATGCATTAGTTGTATTCATGTGTTTGATGAATGTCATTTTCAAAAAGTATTTGGATAAGGTTGTCATTTTTTTCCTAGATCTCATACTTTTGTACTCTGAGATTGAATAGGAGCATGACCAACACTTAAGGATGGTACTACAAGTCTGAAGGGAACATCAAATTTATGAAAAGTTGAGTAAATGTTCATTTTATCAGAGGCAAATCCATTATTTGGGTCACATAATCTCATAAGTAGGCATAACGGTGGGCCTAGATAACATCAAAGCAATCAGATAATGGGAAACTCCAAGGAATTTGACAAAGGTTAGGTCATTCATGGGACTAGCTTGCTACTATAGAATATCTCTAAAAGGGTTTTCAAAGATTGCACATCCTATAACTTCTTTGTAGAAGAAGGGTGTGAAGTTTGAATGGATTGAGGAACATGAAAAGGGATTTTTTCATTTGAAATCATTTTTAACAAGTGCACCAGTGATAAATATCGTTGATCCAAATGAAAAATTTGAGTGTGCACGAATGTTTGCAAAGAAGGACTGGGTGGTGTCCTTACCTAGAACAATTCTGTGGTTTTCTATGAGTCTAGGAATCTCAAGGAGCATGCATGGAACTATTCCATGCATGAATTAGAATTAAAATCCATTATTCATGTGTTGAAGATGTGGAGACACTACCTTGTGGGAAGGAGATTTGAATTGAGGACAGACCACAACAGTCTGAAATATTTGTTCAAACAATCAACTTTAAATGCCAGACATGAAGATGGTTATAATTCCTCGGTGAATATGACTTTGATATTAAGAATATCAAATTCAAGGAGAATAAAGTAGTGTGTGTACTCAATAGGAGGGTTCATGAGATGCATGCATCAATCATAAGCATGTATGTATCTGATTTGAAGGATAGAAATATAGAAGCTGCAAAATCAAATCAATCATATGTGCAATAAAGGGAGGTTATACAACAAGGAAATTTTTAACATAAATTTCAATATTCTGCATTGGAAAAGGATTACAGGTGGATTGGATCCCCTGTCTTCAAATTCAAGCAATCTGGGGAAGTTATTAGAGTTACCCCATTTTAGTGCTAGAGATCTGTGTTTTTAAATAAGAATCAGAAGAGGGTCCTTTATATACCAATGATCCAACCTCTTTGCAATGGTCTATTCACCTTTTCTATGGTTAGAAAAATAGTTTTCTAATTTCATAGGATCAATATTGATATGAGACCATGAGAAAATGTTAAATTCTTAAAATATTGAAGGTTCTTTTTTGCCTTGAATTTTGGACCTACATCTCCCCTTCTAGAGGGGAAACCATATCAGTTAATTCCCCTTTGGATACCAATCGTGTTATATCTAAATTATAGATCTTGACTAGTTCATGTTTTTTCTACTTTATCTTGGAGATCCTTTACTCTTGGAATTGTAAATTAATTATAAGTTAATCTCAGATTTGGAAGAGCTAGTGGTTTGTATGACTTCTAGATGGGTGAAAGTCTCTAGCACAATTATGTAGATGAGTTAAAACACTCTGTATTTTTCCATCTAAGGCTTCTCATTTCATCACTTCATCTTTTCATTTTTCCATAAGGATTCAAATTTCATCACTTCATCTTTTGAATTTTCCACAAGGCTTCAAATTTCATCACTTAATCTGTTAAATTTCCCATAAGGCTTCATATTTCATCACTTCCTCTTTTATGTTTTCCATAAGGTTATTTAGTTTGCATTGAGCAACCAAATGTTCACTGCCAATGAAAGGGTTATTGATAGAATGAATTAAATCTTGAGAGGTATTAGTGTCTTCCATCTTCTTTTCCACCTTATCCTAATTTTTGAGATATTTGAATGATATGTTTTCATAAACTGATTGGACATTTGCATTAGGCATCTCCCCATTGGTAAGAAAAGGGTTTCTTCTAGGGAGAAAAATCTCCAAGTGCTCATGGGATTTGAAATAAGAGAATTTCAAGGGGACATTTTGGTAATCTAGGATTTTTGAAATCTTCTTTCCACGATTACTAAACTTATACTTTCAGGAACACTCTCAACAAGGACAATTTTAGCATAGATTTCCATAAGAACTCTATCAGAAGAGTTCATGTCCATAATATCTATCTTTAGGAAACCCTGTAATTGATATCCAATCACCCTAAATATCTCCTCCTTCCAAAATTATATGGGGAGGAAAGACAATTTAACCCACAAAAATATTTTTTATGTCTCCTTTTTTTAAGGTCAGAGGAAAACCATTTGAAAACAATTAATGTGAGTTGGATCCTCAAAACCAAGAGACCCATGTAAAATGCTCAATCCATAATTTCATGACCTAAAAAGAATGGATTATATTGTTTGAGACCCATGGTGAGAATCGAATTTTACCCCAAAACACACACCTTATGATGGGCCGTATATTGTAATAATAACCCCACAAATTTTAAAGTAGGAAAACTTTATTACACATTTCTCTCTTATTTACACTTTCAAAAAATAATCATTTTTAAGGGTATAACTATTATTTTAGAACAAATATTATTTCATCATTTTAATAAAACAAATTAATATAAAAATATATATTTAAATGAGTTAAAAAAAGACATTTTTAAGAGATATAACTATTATTTTAGAACAAATATTATTTTATTATTTTAATAAAACAAATTAATGTAAAAATATATATTTAAATGAATAATTATTTTTATATGCTCAACAATCCAATAATCACTTTAATATTATCTTCATTTCATATACTTTTTGAAAATGAATGTTACTGAAAGATCAATCTTTATTCTTCTTTAATATTGTTATATTTTATAAAATTAAAATATTTGTGGAAAAATAAATATGTATATTATTTTCATCTTTAATTGGTACAAATTTTATAAATAAATATAATAAAATTTGTCACTTTTAAAAATAAATAATAATAATAAAATTATTTTAAAAAATAATATACACTAATAAGATATTGAATTAATGTTTATGAACATTTTATTTATAAAATAAAAAATGATCTCTATACAAAAATTTGAAGATTTAAATTACAAAGGTACATATTTGTATTAATTATGGTAAAACTCACATAATTATATAAATAAGCCTTTCGTAATGGCCACATACCCAAATGGACAACATGAAGTTTGCATAAGTCATACTTACCCCAAAAAAAATAAAATGCATTACAATTATGACGTGGAGGATCATTAGGCAAATTAATCATAATTGTATAAATAAATTCTTTATAGACTTTTCTTTCATTAAAGATAAGGAAAGTCACTTAGTTATATGAATACATCTCTCACAATGCTCCATTTTAATTCAAAATAATCCAATCCAAAATACCATTTAAAAAAAAATATTTTTTTTACATTGTATAATTAATTTTTTTTATAAATTATACCCAAAAATATGTTTATATAATGTATATTTTTTAATATTTTTATAAAAAAAATTAAACATTTTTATTTTAATTTATTATTTATTTATTTACAAAAATAATATTCCATAGTGTTAAATTATATGTTTTCAAGAAACGCTTACTCTTAATCCATACATGAGATCCTACATATAGATATTCCATTAACCATTTTTATGTTGTTCCATATATAAACTGGTATGTTTAACTCTAGCATATATATAATTTTTCCAACTACTTATTTTTCAATAAATATGTTTTTATTCTTTTCTTTATTTATTTTTATGTTCTTTCACATCCATTTATTAGCTTTGATTGAATAGTTACCTTTTTCTTTTATAAATATACTCTTATTCTTTTTTTACTTATACATTTAAAATATATTCATATTCTTTTCTTAAATCTTGGTGTTATTTTTTTTTATTATTCTTTTCACATTTTTACATAACTATATTATCTGTATTTTCCATATTGTTATACTTTAACTTTCATTTTCGTAATTTCCATATTATATATGTATTCTTATTGGTTTACTCATTCTTCTTCGTCCTTTCCTCTTTTAATTCCACTTATTAGATATGGGTGAAGGTATAAACTTTGAGCTGTTTTATTTGAATACTTTTACTTTTTAAGACCAACCTAAATGATATGCCCAACGCTATAATGTTTTACTTTACTTTTTTCTTTATCATTTTCTTAGTTTTCATATTATATATGTATTCTTATTGGTTTTCTCATTCTTATTCGTCCTTTCCTCTTTTAATTCCACTTATTAGATATGGGTGAAGGTATAAACTTTGGGCTGCTTTATTTGAATACTTTTACTTTTTGAGACCAACCTAAATGATATGCCCAACGCTAACATAATGGAATTGTTTTTACATGATTTCTTATCCCAACATTCATGATTGTCAGCAATAATGATGGAACACAGAGAAACTTTGTTTTAACTCCGACATTCGCATAAACTTTTCTTTTTTCTCAAGTTCCGCTTCACCACCACGTTCTCGGCATTCTCCCATAAACCCTTTTTAACCTTTTGTTAAATTTTCATAAACTTTTATTTTCTTGTAAAATGAGTAATGTTTATTGGATGATTTTTCTTTATTTTATGTCCATAACTTAATACCTTACTCCATAGTTTAACATGAAATTGACATGTGATATTTAAAACAAATATTAATAAAAAAAAAAATTTCAATATCAATCATAAATAAAAAATTTCAATATCCATCTTAAGTAAAATAATTCTATATCAACTTTCTATATGAAAGAAAAAGTAATAGAGTAATTGAAAGTAAAAAAAAAAAATATGTTTTTATTAATAAGTGCTTTCTACTTCATAGAATGACGGAGATGTGTAATTCCTTCCATGCTTAACATTATGAAATTGACATGTGGCATATAAAAAAACATTAATAAGAAAAGAAAAATATTTCTATGTCTACCTATTTTAATATCATTCATATATATATATATATACACCAATTGAAAGTTAACACTTGGAATTAAAAACAATATTTTAACATGCACCTTCACTACAATAATTTTATATCAACATTCAACTTTAAGTAAAATAATTTTATGTTGACACTTAATCTTTGGGATTGCTTTACTTGTAACATTAATTGTAAATATGAAGATTCCTAGGTGATAGGAAGATTCACTTGTGAGGGAAGACCAAGAATCATTTTTTGTATATTTATTGAGCTTCAAGCTAATGCAATAACATAAGTGTGGAGTTAGGAGTTTTTCCAATACCTGGCTTAACAATGGTATCTGAGTCGTGGTCTAACTCCATGGTTATCTTCCCTAGTTGTTTCATTTCCGTAGAAGCTGTCTCTTAGTCTACCTCAAGCTCTGTCTCTCAGTCTACCAGTCTAGTCTACCTTATGCTTTGTATATCTCGTTGATTCTCTTTTCCATTGTGCGTTTCAGTCACAGTTCTCTTTAAGTTGGTAAATGTGTTCAAAGCACTTTGAGAAGAAAAAAATTTGAAAAGTTCACAATGATGTTTGAACTCATAAACACCCCTTTGGATTAAGGGAGGGAATGTTGACACATAATCCTTGGGATTGTGTTACTTGTAACATTAATTGTAAATATGAAGAGTCGTGGGTGATAGCAAGAGTCACTCGTTAGGGAAGAGAAACAAACATTTTTTATATATTTATGACACTTCAAGCTAATGCAATAACATAAGTGTGGACTTACAAGTTCTGTCAATACATGACCTAACATTTTATATCAACTTTTTATATATATAGAGAGAGAGAGAGAGTAATTAAAAGTAAAAAAATTCCTTTTGTGTTCAGCATGGAGTTTACACGTGGAATATATATATATATACACACACACACACACACACACACACACACACACACAGAGATATACAGAGAGAGAGAGAGCCAATGTAGATCCTTCTTAACTCCAAATCTATCATGCGACTTGAAAAAATGTATGCATCTAGAAGGATTTTATGCCTCTCGACGCATGATGGATCCGGAGTTAATATAGATCTACACTAGTTAAGTGAGACTCGCCTTGAGTTGGAGAAGAACATATGAATAAAGAGGAAGAGCTATTGAGATGATAGTGGATAGCCTTCTTGAGTTGCACAAGACCAACCCCTTACTGCTTAAGAATTTACATCATTTTGGTTTGCTAGATTCTTTTGTAATAAAATTCCAAACAATATTTAATTAACAAATCTAAGGCTAAATTATCTTCATGATACTTTTAATCACTATACCAATATCAAATGCTTCCTCCATGCTCTCTTCTTCCCATCCCTTTATACCTTTCTTAGTTCCTTTCATCCATGTCCAAAACTCAAGACTAAAATGACACATTTTGAATGTGTTGTGTTTATTCTTTTTATTCTCAACATAAATGGAAAATGCTAGGCGCTTGAAATCACCATCTCTAGAATATGTCGCATGCTAATAGTTTTTTAACCATTGCCATCCAAGTGAATAAAATCATTTTTATGGGGATTTTAGATTTTTAGTGGGTATGGTTCGTGTCAACAAATAGATCTTGTATCTTAATCATATAATGTAGTTTCCAATCAATGGATTATCCCCCCATTTCAAAGAACTTTCTTCTTTAGATAACGTAGTTCTGGTTTTGAGTAGTTACATTCTTGAAATATCACGAGGAATCTCCAATCGAGTGCCCCATTTCCATCTAGACATGTATGAATTATTTGGATATCTAAAAGATAGATTTTCATGGTGTATATCCTCATGGATTCCAAATGCAAAAAGTAGCTCCTCCTTGATTTGAAACTATTGATCCAAACTATTATAACAATCCTCTCATAACAAATATGGATTGATCATTTCCAATGAACCAAGTCAAATATATTTTATTAGCAATATATGCTATTATAGATCTCTAAAAAATTCATGTCTCTGTGATAAACTTTGGGGACTTCTAATTAGAGTAAATTTGGGTCTAAAATGAATTTTATAAGAAAAGATATGACTGATGAGTTGGAATTCAAAAATCAATAGAATTTCCAGAAATTGGGTCAATGATAACAAATTAGTTGGAAATATAGAATTCCAAGATGATTATGCATCATTTTTTTATTTGGCAATATTGAACTACATATAAGCCTCACCTTGGTTAGGATTTTGGTTAATGTCATATTGAGATATAATAAATATTGTTCAAATACTAAATATAGAGTATTTTATATTATCACTACTTCTAAGGCTTTTGAAAATAAATGTTACATGAATCCAAATCATAATGGAATCACTTATTTTTTATTATTAATTATTTTAAAAGAAAATTAATATATAATAAATAATTATATAATACGAGGAGATGGATTTGCAACTAGGGTTTCCACATAACCATGTTCTCGTTATTTAGATCATTGAAAGTCACCATCCAATGAGGCAGTTCCCTCATGGTGATCTATAAAAATCCCCGAATCTGAGTCAACATCCACATGGAAGAAGATTTGGTTGACTATTCAAAAGACCCATTTGAGGGAAATGCTATTTGGACCACTCTGTCATTAGGGGATTTCCATCAAGCTTCCATCCAAGCAGAGTTTTTATATGCTCGAGAGGACATTCCAGTTGTCATTTAAAATGTTGGGGAGTTTTTTCTCTTGGAGTATAGGAAAATTCTCAACCCCACTCTAAATTATGTGAGCTCTATGACTCATGAAGGTAACTCTCTCGCTACACGTGAAAACCCTATTCAAAACATTTGGATAGTATTCATATTTATTTGAGGGTTGATCAAAGCGCATCAAAAAATCATGAGGGCTCTCATTCTCTAGATCAAGAGAAACCTATCGAGTCCCATAGTCTATCACTCTTAGGAGTTTCACAAGAAAAGGGTTTTAGTTCAAATTTCCTTTCTGAATACCTAATCAGTTGTATCTGTGAAAATCCTTCTCCCTAGTAGTTGAACCCATCTCTGAAATCATGGTAGAATGCAAGATTAGTAGGAGATGTGTAAAGTGAATAGTTATTTGTACCAACTTGGTGTTGGGAGAAAGTGTTAAGTTGTATGAGATTGTGAGTATGCAGTCCATGGATCTAGTCGGTCAATTGGTGAGTAGGAGATGTCGCTGGATATATTGCAAATGGAATACCCAAAATTTTGGTTCTATGGTGTGATATGAACTAAAACTCTTGGTGCTATCCAAATGATGGATGGGGTGGATCTTAAGATATGGCTTGAATGCAGACATCATTATGAATAAGTCATGGAATTGGGGAGGTCAAGCCCTTTTCTTAAAGAAACGGAGTTCATATTTTGAGGAAAAATTGGAGACATTAGAAGTAACCCTAGTTTGGATATGTATGCTAGGGTAACCACTTCTCTTTTGGTTCAAATATATCTTTCACAAAATTTGAAACACGTTAGGGTTTTCCTATGAAGTGGATATTTCTTATCGGTCTATATGTTACATGGGTATGACTCATATTTTCATATGACTAAATTTGTCTAGAGGTGTTGATCCAGATTTATGAGAGGAACGAAATGAAACCACAGATTTATAATATTAACATAGAGACACATTGAACAATAACAAAGATATAGTAAAACTTGGCTTCTATTAAATAAGAAATATGTTGAAAACTGTAAAATGCATACTGAAAACAAGCTTGCTAGAATGGTGGAAGCTTATCTTTGAGAAGAGATGTGATGAAATTTACAAGAAGATGAGTACAATGAGGCTCTAAAGGCCTTTTTAAAATAAACATGAATTCCAAAACCCTATACATCCAAAAACCTAACCCTAGGAGATGAAGTGTCAAAAGTCATGTGGGCCCCATTGGGGTAGGTTAGTACATCAACTTATCGGGGTCGTAACTTTTGCATATGATCTTTGGTTAGGGTGCATGATAGCTCATTAGAAACGTATTAATGAGAAGCTTCATTTATGGGGATCAATTAGAGACTTTCGTTTTCATTGAGGTGCTTGATTGAGAAAAAGCGTTGTTTAGGCCCTCAAAATGGCCCCGGAAGTTCACAAACCGAAAAACGACGAAAAATAGTAAGTTGCCAAAAAATTGTTTTGAGTCAATTGGACAAGGTGGGTGGCCACCGAGATCCTCCTGGATCAATCTTCCCCCCTTAGGAAGAAATGGTATACATTGTGTTTGATTCCCCCATTAGATGAGGAAATTTCTACTGAATTTGGCCCTAGGTGAGCCACTTGCCTTGGTGCA
>CBVK0100838923.1:0-14613 GCA_900067695.1 Picea abies
TGTATCACTGTGATAAAATTAAGAAAGAAAATATTTATATTTCAGGGTGGTAGGGAGGCGCTAGGGAGGACTATTGTCCTCAGTGTTTCAAGTGGGTGCTTGAACACAGGGAGTTGTAGCTTCCATCTGGTCGTAGCCAAAAAAACCAAGGTGGTGGGGTGGTGTAAGGGAGAACTATTGTTCTTTGTTTTACATGTTGGTGCCTGTGTGACTGGAAGTTGGTGCTTCCATCCAGTTGGTGTTGGTACACTTAGGGAGTTGGTGCTTCCTTCTAGTGGGTGCTAGAGAAACCAGAGAGTTGGTGCTCTCAACAAGTTGTTGCTTGTAAAACATAGGTTGTAGCCTCAAGAAGAGTTGGAGCTCATAAGAATGATAATGTATAGAAAATAAAGATTACTTATCATATCAAGAAGAAGAAGTTTTTCCCTTTATGGGTTTCCTCGGGAAATCTCTGTCTCTGTATATTTCATGTGTGTGATTGATGTTGAATACTCTATTGCTTACTTCCCTTCTTTATTGTGATCATCATTGAGTGTTCTGTAAAGAGTTTAAAATGGGCATAATTTTTTAAGCACAGTAACAACTGATTCACCCCCCCTCTTAGTTGTCCAACAATTGGTATCAGAGCCAACCCCTTTTATATAAGGGTAGATCCTAGATCTTAAACATGACTAGCCATGAAGGAACTTCAACCAATAAGGCCCCCCTGTTCAATGGAACAAACTTTTCCTTCTGGAAAGTTAGGATGAGAACCTACATAATGGACTTAGGTGAAGATGTCTAGGATGTGGTAGAGACTGGTTATGTAAAGCCAGATGTACTATATTTTAAGGATGAAAAGCTAGAATTAGGCTTCAACGCTAAGGCTATGAATGTTATTTTGAGTGGACTTGCAAAAACATAATTTGTAAAAGCTATGCACGTAGAAACTGCCAAAGAAGTGTGGGACAAACTCATTAACAGTTATGAAGGTAATGAGAAGGTAAAGGATGCCAAGCTTCAAACCTACAGAATACAGTTTGAACAGCTAAAGATGAAAGAGGATGAAACTGTTGGGAAGTACTTTCTGAGAGTTGAATAAAAAGTAAATGCAATGATAGGACTTGGTGAAAAAATTGAGGATGACTCTTTAGTTCAGAAAATTTTGAGATATCTGCTAGATAGGTTCAACCCAAAGGTCTCTGCTATAGAATGACTTAATGATCTAAAATCTCTATCTGTTGACCAACTCCTAGGAACTCTGACTGCCTATGAAATGAGGATAGGTAAATATAAACCCACCTCTAGAGAAGCATCATTTAAAGAAGATAAGAATGAGGATTCTAATCCTGATGAAATTGAAGCAAAATTTGTGAGAAGACTAAAGAAAGGATCAGGCAAGTACCAAGGAAAAATTCCCTTCAAATGTTTTAACTATGGAAAGATAGGTCACTTTTCATCTAAGTGTCCACATAAGAAGCGGGATCAGAATTATGAAGGTGGAAAAAAGTACAAACCCAAGAGATTTGGTAAAAAGAAAAGCTTATGTGTAAACAATGATGACTCTTTAGAAGACACAGATAGTGACTCATCCTATGAAGATAAGGTTAATGAATTTATGCTTATGTCCAAAGAGGATTATGATAATAAAATCACAGGAAGTGATGTTGGCATTGAAGAAGTTGTGGTTGACTTGGAAGGAGAATTGGCTAGTGCTCTAGAAGAAATTGGTAGACTCGTATCTAAGAAGAAAAAGCAAAAACAATTGTTGATATAGTTCGAGAAAGAAAATAAAAAACTTGATGAAGACTTTGCCCTGCTAAAGGTGGAATTAGAAGAAGCAAAGAAAATAGAGGACATTCTAAAACAACAGTTGTCAAAAAAGAAGGCAAGATGTGAAGCCTTGGAAGAAGAGGTAGTAAAAACCAGAAAAGAGATGGAGAAATTTAAAACATTGTATCTCCAAAATATTCCAAGCATTAAAGCCATAGCAGAACTAAACGATATTCTGAGCAAACAGAGATCTCCTTTATTGAATAATGGTTTAGGTTATGTAAATGGTTCAAGAAGCAAACAACTAGAAAGCAAAGAGCTAGTAAAGATGATCAAGTTCCAGGTCAGCAGACAATCAGACCATGAGAGTACTCTGTCACCAAAATCTAATAAAGACCAGATGATCCCTGATAAAAAACAAAGAGATCAGAAGATAGAGAAACAAATGCCAAGAAGAAGGACATCCTTCAGGTACCAAAATTTCTGCCATGATTACTATTTTTACTGTTCTAATTTTGGTCATAAGATTGCAAATTGTCAAATCAAGTTTAGAGACATGCAACTGAGGAGGTTAAGAAATAAACAATCTTTACAACATAGAACTAAACAACCAATGAATAGACAACATAGCACCAATCACTTTGACCTACTGAAAAATGAGCTCGAATGTTATAATTGTCATAACTTCGGCCACAAAGCTGCAAACTGCCATCTGACGGAGTAGAGGGAAGATCCAAGAATAAATCCTTTAGCTAGAAATTCCAGCACATGGAAAAGGAAATATAGTGAAAAATGTGGTCTAGTACTTTCAGCTCAAAAGAAAAAAATACCCCTGGTATATAAACAATGGATGTTCCAAGCACATGACTGGAGACAAGGATAAGTTTCTGTCTATAAGTAAAATCAAAACAGGAAATGTAAACTTTGGAAATGATGAACCAGGTAAAATCAAGGGTAAAGGGATGGTGAGTTTGAGTAATGGTAAAGGAAAATCCCAGGATGTCCTACTTGTAGATGGGATGAAACATAAATTTCTCAGTGTAATTCAAATGTGTGACAGAGGATGTGAAGTGGTTTTCACTTCCAAGGATTGTAAGATAAAGTCTGTAAACTCAGGACAAGTGGTGGCTAAAGGCATAAAGACAGAAAATAATGTATATGTGCTTAAAGAAGATAAATAAGAGTGTCATCTAAGCAAACATGATGAAAGTTGGTTATGGCATAGGAGACTTGGACATCTAAACTTTGACCACTTAATCAAGCTCAAAAATCTTGAGGCAGTAAAATATTTTCCAATGATATCAAAGCCACAAGACTCTGTGTGTAAACCCTGCCAAGTAGGAAAGTTGACCAGGACACAGTTTAAATCCAAGAGCTCTAATTCAACAGAGAAACCACTCCAACTAGTTCATATGGATTTATGTGGACCATCAAGATAGGAAGGCACAGGGAAGGAAAACTACTTTATGTTGATCATTTATGATTACTCCAGACTTACTTAGGTTTCTTTCCTCAAAGAAAAAACTGAAGCATTTGAGAAATTTAAAATATTTAAGGCCTTAACTGAGAATCAAACAAGCAAGAGATTAAAGGCAGTAAGATCAGACATAGGAGGAGAATTTATGTCAAGGGATTTCAAGGAATTTTGTGATAAACATGGGATCAAGAGAGAATACACGATCCCAGGAACTCCACAACAAAATGGAGTAGTTGAGAGGAAAAATAGAACAGTTTAGCAAATGGTCACGTCAATGATGAATGCGAAGAACATTGGTCAAACTTACTGGGTAGAAGCAATACACACAACAGTCCATATTCTTAACAAATCCCACCTCAGACCAAATAGTGACAAGACACCTTATGAACTGTGGTATGGAAGACCTTCTTCAATTAAACACTTCAAAGTATTTGGGAGTAAGTGCTACATAAAGAATAATAATGAAAACCTTGGTAAGTATGATGACAGGGTTGATGAAGGCATCTTCTTAGGATATGCTGCCAATAGTAAAGGATACATATGCTTTAATAAAAGATTGCATAAATTAGTTGATTGCATTGATTTAATGGTTGATGAAGGAGTCCAGGTAAGAGAAGTGAGAAATTTTGAGTCTACTACATAGGACACAGCTAAAACTGAATATGAATAGGTCCAAGAATCATATGGATAAGAGACACCCAGACAAGAAGAGTCAGGACAACAATCAACATCAAACCCTTCCTCCAGAATTACTCAAAACAATCATCCTGAAACTCAGATAATTGGTGAGAAAGACAAAGGTGTACAAACCAGGAGAAGGATAATCAAAGACACCGAGCAATCACATATGGTCTTCATATCCATGGTGGAACCCAAGAAATTTAATGAAGCCAGTAAAGATGTAAATTGGTTAAAATCAATGAATGACGAACTGGACCAGATTGAAAAGAATGACACTTGGGAAATTGCTCCTAGGCCAGCAAATAAAAATGTAATAGGATCAAAATGGGTCTACAAAAATAAGATGAATGAGCAAGGAAATATTGTAAGAAATAAGGCTAGATTGGTCTGCAAAGGATATGCTCAAATGATTTTGATGAAACATTTGCGCCCGTAGCAAGATTAGAAGTTATCAGAATGTTTATTGCTTATGCTTGTCATAAACAGTTTAAAGTCTATCAAATGGATGTCAAGTCAGATTTTCTAAATAGAAATATAAAAGAAGAAGTCTATATGGAACAACCGGAGGGTTTCCAATTGTCAGATAACCCTGACTTTGTTTGCAAGCTAAAGAAATCCTTATATGGGTTAAAACAAGCTCCTCATGCCTAATATTACAAACTGGATAAATATCTTCAAGACAAAGGGTTCAAGAGAGGAAAAATTGACAACAATCTATATATCAAAATAGAGGGTAATGATTTTCTCATTGTGTTGGTCTATGTAGATGACATCATCTTCGGTAGTAATAATGCTTCCTTGGTACACTGGTTTGCTTCTGCCATGCAGTATGAATTTGAAATGTCTATGATAGGAGAACTGCCATTTTTCATTGGTCTACAAATTACTCAAAGGTTTGCAGGAATATTTCTTTCCCAAGAAAAATATCTAAGAGAAATGTTGAAAAGGTTTCAAATGGAAGATTATAAACCTATGAGCACACCTATGGTCACTGGATGTAAGTTAAGCAAGGATGATGACTCACCTGATGTTGATTAGAGTTCATATAGGTCTATGATAGGCAGCCTATTGTACATCACAACATCACGTCCAGACATAATGCATGTTGTTGGAATGGTAGGAAGGTATCAGTCTACACTTAAACAGAGTCATTTGTTAGTTTTCAAAAGAATATTCAGATACTTGAAAGGAACAATGGACTATGGCCTATGGTATTCTAGGAATTATAATTTTTAACTATCAGTTTATTCAGATGTTGATTGAGATAATTGTGTGGATGAAAGGAAAAGAACGAGTGGAGGTGCATTCTTCTTAGGAGATTCCCTTGTATCATGGTTGAGAAAGAAGCAAGGTTCCATTTCCTTATAAACTATAGAAGTTGAATACATTGCAACTGCCACTTGTTGTACCCAAGTATTGTGGATGATTCAGACACTTGCAGACTTGGAGGTAAAATATATTGCACCGATCCCAATTCATTGTGACAATACCAGTGGAGTCAATGTCTCAAAGAACCCTATTTTTCACTCCAAGAACAAGCATATACCCATTAAGTATCACTTCTTAAGGGAACAGGTAACCAACTCTGTGGTTTCTTTGCATTATATTCCATCCAAAGATCATATTGTTGATATCTTCACTAAACCACTTGCACAAGCTCAGTTTGAGTATCTATGCCAAAAGTTGGGCGTGACCCTGTTATCAAGGTAAAATAGTCCATCATATCAGGGGGAGTATGTGTTGGTTGAATATCCGATATCTTCAAAAAGTACTGCAACAGCTCAAGGCGAGCATGTTTTCTTTGACATTGATGTCAAAGGGGGAGAAAAGGGTGGTCTGGTCATGCTACAATTGGAGGTCTAAGCATAATAGTCCAGTCATTCAGGGTTACCATCAATGCCAAAGGGGGAGATTGTTGGCATGTTTACAGGAAGAGTGTGATTGTCATTGATGGCAAGAAAAACAACGACGATGGCATGTCTACAGGAAAGAACAATAGCAACGATGGAAGGATTACAGACAGAGCTTGCAATGATGGTAAACACGAAAAGCATAAGCTCATGAGGAGAAGTGAATAGTATGCAAAGATCAAAGCTCAGAAAAGATAGCGCTTTGTGCTTTCTAGAAGTGTAGATGAGGTCCAAGAGACGGACTCGTAGGAGGATCAAAGGTGGAGGCCTTTAACACTTATAAATTCTTCCAAGTCGAGAGGAACTGTAAGCTCCAAAAAGAGGAAACGCAGAGGAGAAGTACAGATTTGATCCGTTGGATCTGAGTGCTGAGGACTAATCTGGGTCGTCAGATCCAGGAGAAGAACATGTTCCATGTGAGGAGATCCATGTCAGCAAGGACAAGTGGCAGACCACGTCAACAAATATACATGGCAAGAGATCAGTGCCTCGTTGATTCACAAATTGTGAAATCTAGAGGAAGGAATGAATGCACGAGACAGGAACTCGCGAAATCCCAAAATGTGAAGAAGTGATCTTGATCGTTGGATCATGGAGACATCTGGACCATTGATTTGGCATGAAGAAGAATGAAGTCTGAGTTCTCGAAGAACAGATATAGACCATTGAAATACGGAATATCGTGGGTCATCGATCAGATAAGAGATGAATCATGAAATGTGAAGTACCGATATGATCTAGAGCATCGGATCACCATGGATCGTGGACCGTTGATCTGGAGAAAGTATTGAGAGATTGGGAGTCGAAGAAAGGAGGTGATCTAACCTTTGAAGTCTCGAAACGCAAAATCAGGATTTGATCACTGTCGTCGATCAAAGGGAGAGATCTGGACCGTTGATCTGGAAAGCGTAGTTTCTGAAGGTAGGCCTATGGTCATAGCCATGGCCACATCAGCGAGGGTTAAGGGAAGAGATAGCATGTTGCTAAGCTCCACTTCGTAGATCATGAGTTGAAAGAATCAAGGTGACTCACAACAGAAGTTCACGATATGCGAAGTCACGAAGCACCCAGGAGGTTAAGCCCCAGGTCAGAGTTGGAGGTCACATCATCGAAGGATTAAGGGAGGAGCTAGCACATTGCTAGGCTCCACATTGGATATCGTCAAGATCACGAAGTGCCTTTTGGATAAGCATCTGATCACAGCTCGTGGTCATGTGAAAGGAAGGGGCTTAGCCAAAAAAGATAGCGCCCACTCTGAATCTTTCTCAGGAAGGGAAAAGGCGCCAAAGGCATGAGCACAAGGAGGTTCTCTAGGTAACTTCCAAAATGAAGTGATTGCATATTCCAGAGAATTCAAGGAGATGTAGGGTGACTGTCAAAGGAGCCGAAGAGTCTCGAGGTAACTACTAGTGGAATGAAGACTCGTCATAGAGACAATTGACAAATGGGAAAGTGTTGAAGTATGTAAATGTAACAGAGAGGATAATCTCAACTTTGACAGAGAAGACAAAGGGTCGCACTACCAGAAAAAAAAAGGAAAAGAATCTCGGGAACTACCACTGATGATGAATAGTCTCATCATAATGGCTACTGATGTAGAATAGATTCAGCATAATCATCAGAGAGGACAAAGAGTTAGGTGTATGATATGGTAGAGGACTTGGCATCATAAATATACACAGAACGGAGAAGAGACGGTTGCTATTTTTGAGAGTGATTCATGCGAGCAGAAGCATGTTGTGTGCAGGATTTGAAATGCACAAAAGAGGCGCAGTGCATAGAATATAAATAAGACACGGAGCATAAAGCGCAGCAAAGGCAAGGAACATAAATGCATATCTGAGAGAGGAAGAGAAAGTCGAGGTGTGCATGCAGAGACAGAGCAGAAGATCAAAAATATCAAGAAGATGCAAGCAGGAAGACACTGATGCAAGCAGAGCAGAGAAGTGTAGCAGAATAGTGATGAGACTGGTAAGCCATTGAAAAATGTTGTATCACTGTGATAAAATTAAGAAAGAAAATATTTATATTTCATTGTAGTAGGGAGACGCTAGGGAGGATTGTTGTCCTCGATGTTTCAAGTGGGTGCTTGAACACGGGGAGTTGTAGTGTCCATCTGTTTGCAGCCAAAAAAACTAGGGTGACAGGGTGGTGAAAGGGAGAACTATTATTCTCTGTTATACAGGTTGGTTCCTGTGTGACTGGAAATTGGTGCTTCCATCCAGTTGGTGCTGGAACACTTAGGGAGTTGGTGCTTCCTTCTAGTGGGTGCTAGAGAAACCAGAGAGTTGATGCTCTCGGCAAGTTGTTGCTTGTAAAACAAAGGTTGTAGCCTCAAGAAGAGTTGGAGCTCATAAGAATGATAATTTATAGAAAATAAAGATTACTTATCATATCAAGAAGAAGAGGTTTTTCCCTTTATGGGTTTCCTCAGGAAATATCTGTCTCTGTATATTTCATCTGTGTGATTGATGTTGAATATTCTATTGCTTACTTCCTTGCTTTATTTTGATCATCATTGAGTGTTCTGTAAATATTTTAAAATGGGCATAATTGTTTAAGCATAGTAACAATTGATTCACCCCCCCCTCTCAGTTGTCCAACACCAGAGACATTTTTGTTTCTTTAGCAGCCTGCGTATGTACGCGGGTTTTTTACTAAGAAGGGTGTGTATGTACACGGGCTGACGTAAGGAAGGGTGCATACACCTCTGTAATTATTTAAAAAATGAAAGAAAGAGACAGTATTATAAGGCAGGGAGAATTGGTATGGCACCTGAAGGTGACCAGAATCCCTTAAAAGACTCAGATAACTTGCAAGAAACTTGAAATGTAGAAAAACCAATCAGACAACCCAAAATCCCCTAAAAAACCCTAGAGACCTCCCTAGTATGGTTTCCAGTTCTGCTAGCGGGAAAAACTACCCTATGACTACACCAGGGTTCAGAATGTAGGTAGATTGGTTAACCGTCTAAAATTCAATTAGTTTTCTAAACTACCCCAAACATACCAAAACTCATATGAAGAAAACAAGGAAAAGGGAGATTGGGTAACTATAGCTCTAATCCCACGTCTGGTGATGACCTCCTCGCACTTGGAAGTTTCACTGACTGCACACCTCCTCTTAGGGTTGAACTGCATCCAAATATTGACCAACAGGAAACGACCAACATTCTATTCCATATACAAGTTAGGGTTAGATGTTAGAATATCAAACATAAATCTATTCCATATACAAGTTAGGGTTAGATGTTAGAATATCAAACATAAATCAACAAAAGTATTCAGTACACCATGATTTGGGACAGGAAAAGTAATTATTTTATTAATAACACAATGATTATACCTTTACAATTAAAGTCGCCTATCGTCCTCGAACCTGGTCTGGGATCCTCTTCACCAAGCTCCAAGTGCACCTTTGTATGAACTTCTCCTCTCAACCTTCTAATCTCTTCTTGGGAAGTGAATGGGTTCTGATGGAGGAAGAAGGGGCTAACGAGGGAATGTTGAGGCAATTCTGACAAAAGAGCTGCAATAACTTCGGCAAGGAGGGGACGTGAAATTAGGTAGAGTTTCACTGTTCTTATGTCTAGATGTCAAATGAGAACCCAAAACCTCCTTTTATATGGGAAAAGGATGGTTATTTGGTTGGGTGATGGGCTATAGCAGGTGGATTAGTTGAGAAACTACCCAATAGCTCGTAATCTCAATGAATTCCTTGTAACTTTTGCAAGTATATTCGAGTTGTAATGGTGCAAAATGTGTATGTACGGGAGTTGTAGTGGTGCAGCAAGCGTATGTACGTGGGAAGTAATGGTGCAAGGCAAGTACATCTTCAAAAAATTGGTTTTTTAAGAAGATCAACTCAGCAGTGCTTTGGCAAAAAATGTAGGTAAAAGGGCCAAGGCCATGTATGCATGTGTAGAGAAATTTTGGGTTATAACACATTACTGACAAACTTTTGCTACAAGATGAGATTTTTTAGTAGAGGCAACAATGGTCGAAATAATAGAGGCAAGGGAAATTGGAATCAAGGCCATAGGAGGCCTAGATTTTCTATCTATTTTGACGTTGACCTGCAAGAATTGAACCTGTTGTTCCAAGATGGGTTCTTTAATTGGGTTGGTCATGGGATAATGCACCCTCGACCAGAAAGACCCCCTTTCCAGCCTCCTTGATATATTCCTAGCATTCTAATTCCTCCACATGTGTCCTTCCAGCCCGAAGTCTCCTACAAATGATGGTTGGAAAGAGGTCGTCCACCAACCTGTCTCTCACCTTCATGGTTGGCCCACTATGTCATTGCCTTTACCACCACCTGTTAATCCCAATGTTAAAATTGGTCATGTTGTTTCACCAGTTTAGTCTTCACACGCCAGTAAGAGATTGAAAATTAATATTCCCCAACTTATAGAAGACGAAGGAAAAGTAGTTGCCTCCCCTTCTTCTCCCTCCACTGATTCCTTTAAATCTATGTCTTCCCACCTTCATTTAAAGGATGGTTTCTCCCATGTGATCATTGAGATACAACCCCAAGGGTCCAATCAACCACGAGCTACTTCATAAAAGACTAAGGGAAAAAATAGTGAGAAAAGGAAAATTGTCTCACAAAGTGGCAAATATGGTTTTTAAATTATGTTTTATGTGATTCGGTTGATGAGGACAGTGTTCAAAGGTTTTCAACAGATTTTGGACACCAAGCCCTATTTTTTATATTTTGTGGATAATGTGGATATATATTCTTTTTGGATATGATATAAATTATTGTTGATATTTAAATATCCAGTTTAAAATATATTCAAGTGAGTTACAAGGGTGGCATATGGTCAAAATGATTATCTTTTGTGTGTTGTATTTGATTTAAAAAGAAGAAATGACGGGAGTCACAAGGGCTCCCACCTACCTAGTTATTATTAATTAATACCCTTAACTATATATTATTATTTATTTATCCTAAACTAAATAGTTAAGTTAAATCAACTTAACTAAAGAAAGAAGTTGAACTACTTCAACTGGTCGGGAAAGAATAAAAGCTCAATGAGAAGAAGAGACAAGGGGAGAATAGAAGGAGAAAACAAGACTAAGGTTTTCTCTTTAGTTACATGAGACAGTTTCAGTTTTCATTCATTTATTTGTTATTTGAAATCCTAATTCTCTTGTTGACAGCGGGGTCTTATTGTAGACAACAAGGTTCAAGACTAAACCAAACTTTTCATACGCTTTTTTTAGAGGTGTTGGTCCATCCTTGATAGTCTGTGTATTCTTGTCTGTTTGTGAATTAATTTTCATGGATGATAAAGGATATCTTGCAAAGTCAAAATGGTAGCAGTTTGTGGCAAGCTTATCCAGATTATTAATTTCAGTTTTACTTTATTGTCAGACTATTTTTGTATGTTGTTCATCGGGGATATCTAAATCAGACTTTGGTCCATAGTAGGGGTTTTGTAAAGAGAAAAACACCTTTTGTATCTCAGAATGAAATAAAATCAAATTGATATTATGTCTCATACATTTGTTTACGTGACTTGGTTACTTTTTCACTTTTGATCTCCATGTTTATTTTATCGTAAAATCTGTGTACATTCTAGTAGCTCTTATAAATTTTATTTTATATTGTGACAGATTTAAATTATAAAATCAGCCTCAATCCTTGTAATTAATACTTGTGGATTGAGTGAATATTTTGAGGCTATAAACCCCGGGTGACATTCCCAACTATCTTGTCCTGGCCAGGCATGATCTGAAAATGATTGAGTAAGGTAATTCATATGTTTTCCTTAACATTTATTTGGTGACCATACTGGGGATATCTTCCATATCTCTCTGGTTGATTGTATTCACGATTATCTTTGAATATTTTTTATTTTGTTTATGACTCATTGACTCATTTTTCTCATGACAATACCTTCTAAAAGGAAGCCCAATATTGAACATGGTCTTAAAGACCAGACCAACATTTCCTTGAATTGATTCAATACTATCTTAGAAACTGCTAATACCTGGGTCGATATTGAACGCTCGTGGGAAGTAATTGAACAAGATATAAGTATCTGTGAACATTGGGAGGCCAGGAAAAGGCAGCCTAGAAATCATTCATAGCCCTCCTTTTCCTATTTTTTGATCTTGTTTTTCATGTCCTCAAATCCTCGCATCTCTAGAAGAAGAAGAGGATTGTCTCCTGAAGCCACTCCTATCATTGAAATAGAAAGGAGGAAATCCATTTTTCCAACCCAACAAGGTACTCTAAGGAGAACTTTGTTTGATTCGGCTAGTTCACCCTTCTCACCCTCACCCATAATTTTCAAAATGGCATCTATGGGTGCCTCTGGTGGTACCGGAGTTGTCTCATCATCTCAACCTTCGACCTCATCGATAATTTGCAGTTTATATAGCCATCAGGTTCTTATCCAATCTACTACCAACCGTGTTAAGATCATAAAGAACTACAAGCTTTTTCAATTCGAGGAAGATGCTACTACCACCCCATGGCACGTATCCTCTCCCTTCAATCTAGCACCTGCTACTCATCAGTTACCAAAATTTAAAGAGCATCTACCTAGGTTTTTAGGAAATAATACAGTCACTACAAACGAACATTTGGTAGCATTCTCAAATGCCTGTCACAATATTGGAGGTAATGATAATGATATGTGCATGCGCTTATTTGTCAACTCTCTTGAAGGGAACGCAATGAATGATTTTTTTGATCTCCCTCCCAAGATTCTTTCCACTTGGGAGGATTTAGTTTACTAGTTCAAGTCCACTTATGGGAATCCTAAGAGCCCAACCAAACAATAACGGGAATATAATAGCATTGTGTACAAGGACGGTGAGACTATTAATTCTTTCAACCTTCGTTTCACCAAGTTGTATAATCAAATTCACGAACTTATTTTCCCCCAGAATCAAGATGCTTTTATGCATTATTGTAATGCTCTACCTTCCCCTTATCGGCATAGGACTGAAGAAAAAACTATTGAAAATCTTGGTTCCACTCTTCATAGTTGTCTAGAATATGAAGAGCAACTGAAAAGAACAGGTCTCCCCAAGGGGGACTCAGTTAAACAAACGGACATGTATGCCCTCCTACAACTTGTGCAAGATATGAACAATCGAATGATAGCATATGAACAAAAGGGAAATTTCCCTTCACTTAATCCTGGGGCATCATCTCCTTCCTTGGAACCTTTTAGAAATCCCAATGAAAACAACTTTCATCCCGAAGCCATCATGTCTTGCAGTTGGTGTAACTTCTGTGAGGAAAATCATGAAGAAAGTACTTGTGAGGTTAAGAAGAGTGTTAGAGATAAAATCTTTGGCAAGAATCCCAAAACCACCATTGTTGTTCTATATTTGGCAGAACCGGAAGATGTTATGATCATAAACATTGGGAACAAATCCTATGCTTCTAAAGGTAAATATGACCCTCCTCGTACTTCTTCTAGTCCAAGTTCATCTTCGCAAGATTCTATTATACAAGCTACCAAAACTCCCAACAGTCAAGGAGTTCCCTCCCCTCTTCCCTCTTCCAAGTATAACATTCTCAACCAATTGGTTAATATCAAGGCCGATGCTACTCTTTTGGACATGGTTGTCATCCCTAAACAACAAAAGCATCTCAAGAATTTTATGGAAGGAAAATATTCTACCATAGCTAATATTTTTGAAGAGGAAACAGAAGAGGATTCCACTGTAAATAAAATAGGTGTAAATAATTTTAGACACCCTGTAAAAAACCCTACATTTTTCATTTCTATAAAAATTATGGATAAGATAGCCCGTTGTTTCTTAATTGGCGGCGGTTCGGGTCCAAGTGTAATGTCGAAAATCATCATGGAAGAGCTAGGATTATCATGTACTAATGAAAATTCTAGAAGCATGCTCTCCTATAAAAATCTACAACACTCAACTATAGGTGAAATCAAAGACGTGACTTTAATTCTGTGCACACATCCTGAAATAAGGACAACCCTCAACATCCAGGTAATTGACATGCTAGTAAGTAACTATTCTATCATCTTAGGAAGAGACTGGCAAGCCTTGACAGGTGGATATCTTTGTTGGATCATGTTGTCATTGATGCCAATGGTTTGATTGATTGATCTCAAGTGATTGATTGATGATAGATGTAATATAATATGTATTTTCCTTGATGAGAATGCATAGATCAAGATGGATCAATGAGTTTTCATTGATATGATAAAGATGGATCAATGAGTTGTCATTGATACATGAGGAAGATGGATCGTTGTGGTTTCATTGGTATATGATGCATTGTTGAAAAAATGTATAGATGACTCATTATTGTCTTATCATGATTGATAAGGTGCACAAATGAATGAACTCCAAAGTGGTCCCCTTATGGTGAAAGCCCTCACAGGAAGACGTTTTGCGGATTGAGTTATCCTAGAATAATGGTTGGAGGACCCTTGCTCTCATTATTTTCTTATCATGATTGATAAGGTGCACAAATGGATGAACTCCGAAGTGGTCCCCTTATGGTGAAATCCCTCACGGGAAGACGCTTTATGGATTGAGTTATCCTAGAAGAATGGTTGGAGCACCCATGCTTGTCTGTGGAATAATAAAATGAGATCAAGGAAATTGTTGGTGAAACTATCCTAGATGGATAGTGTTTGTCATGCCATTTCCGGTGGTATGTGGAATGTCACATAACTCCTCATGGTTTGAGAGTTATGGCCTTATGAAAATGAAGGACTCCCACATGAAGGCTTGAAGCCCCCAAGGTCAAAGAAGTCAAAGTGACCTAAAATAAGAAATCATTATTTAAATG
>CBVK0100838925.1:0-16514 GCA_900067695.1 Picea abies
GTCCAAGCATAAAAAAAAATAATAAAAAAAAATAACTAAATGAACCCTAACCCTACCAAGCACACAGAGTCCTCATTCTCATCTGCACAACCTCTGCTATACCTACCTTCAGCTCTATGCATAATCTAGATCTCCTCTATTGCGTACACACAATTGAGTTTAGAGGGTGTGGCCTCGGCCCCATGTGTGGACACCAGGAGGGTACAACCATGGCCTCAAGACCACCTCACTGAGGTTTGGCTGCTACCACCTACTTGCCTCTGTGTGGATCCTCTTCATAGCTTGGCAGATATTTTGCTAAGGGAAGAAGCTATTGCCGGAGCTGGTATTGTCTTAGAGGAAAATAAATTGTCCTGCATTTTTTTTTTTAATCAATCATCAAGATATCACAAGGGAGATACCTACTCATGTGTAGAGGTTGTAGTATACTTCTTTTTCCACCTCAGTAGGTATTGTTTTATGTCTTGAATGGAACTTTGTTGTAGTAACAACTGCCTGGATGAGAGGTTATGGTGTGAAAATTTGGTTTCTAGAGATCATCTATGTTGTTGCGGGATGCCCAGGGATTATGTTTTGTGGTATCGGAATCTGTATCTGATAATGAGGACTAAGAGTGCAATAAAGTTTGGTGGTTTTTTTTTGTTTTTTTTTTTCATTTGCTTCACATTTGGTTTTGTGTTTGCAGGTCCGCGTGGATGCTTCCTCAACGCCTTAGCTCTCGATTGTGTGTGCAAATGCAATGAATATGTGTGTTATTTCATGGGCAACTTAGTGAGAGTGATTCTCCTCATGACTAGACTCTTGGTTGAGAATTATTGGTTCTGTAACACATGTGGAATGCAACCTGGGCAAGGATTTGAATATAGTACAGATGTTCTGCCAAGGATTTTCAATGGGTATGGAGCCGTGGGCTCTCCTGGGTGTAGTTCTTTGTCTTGGTCACTAATTTTATGTTGCTTGATGTGGGATTTATGCTTGGACACTGGGCTATGATGCATGAAATAAGAACCCATGAGTTGGAAGAACGCGTGAGTTGGCAATGATCAATGGGTAAAATCCTAAGCCTCCTTTTTCATAATTGATAGTGTGTTTTTCTTCATTGGAACTACTGGTTGTGATGCATGAAATTGAACCTGCGGGTTCTCCTCCTTGAGCTTGGTGTTTGGTCTTGGGCATTGATTTGGCATTGGGAAAAAGGGTGGTTGGTAGAGCACCATACACACTTCCTTCGTGGATTCTTCATGTGGCTTGGTGATTTGGGCGCTTGGTTTCAACTTGTGTGTTGTGTAATTTGTAGTAGGTACTAATCTATGTTGTATGTTGATGGCATGTGCGCTTGACTCTGGACTTTGACCTCGGTGCCTTATTTCACTCTATTGTTGGCTTTTGATATACAAGAGATGAGACAACTTTTTGATGTACCAAACATGAGACAGATACTAACACCTGCTGATTTCTCACCCAGGCCTTGAATTTGACATTTTATGGAACATTTTTCTTTTAAATTTTAGGATGTATTTGACAGTTTATTCAAAGTCTCGCCTGTCAATAATTATAGAGATAGATTCACTAAAATCATTAGTTTGAAATTATGATTTCCAATGAACCTGTAATAGTTATTAATAGTTGTCATCCTTAATAGGGGTCATAGGCATATTGTGTTTCCATTTTAATCTCATAAGGGCTGGTTTATTACATCCATTTCACGTATTTCATTTTAAACCATAAAGAATTGAAAGAGTACCATAATTATCTTCCTATAGGGTTGACATAATTGCTTGATGAAGTTTTAGATTATTGTGACACTTTAAATTGGTTAGACTCACTTAGTTTAGTGCACGCGTAGTGCCAGTGATTCCTTTACGTTACAAAAGATGTATGTGCTTCCTTTACATTTTCAATATGTATATTATTTATATTTATATCTGTGTTAAACTATTTTCTCTTTCTTTTCAGTATGTATATTATTATTTATATTTATATCTGTGTTAAAATGTGTGTGCTTTGCTTGCAGGTTAGGTGGAGCTAGAGCTTGAGCTTGGCCCTCGAGCCCATATTTATATTTACACTTGTATATATTTTCCATATATAGAGTATTTAGGGTTTCAGGGCTACTTTTATAAATTGTTGTAAGGGTTTCAATATAACTATTTAGGGGTTGTTTAAATTTTTGGGTTAATGCTCAAACAGTTCTGTTCCTAAAATTTCCTTCTTACATGCGAGTAGGTGGGTAGGCGCTATTCCAAGTTTTTAAACCAGAGATTTGATACCATGCGTAAGGCCTTTCCATACAGAGCCTTATAAAACATAAATCTAAATATAGAAATTCTATAATAATTTCTTCTTTATTCACTATTCAACAGAATTAAAAATGAACAGCATAATAATGAACATGTTCAACATAATAATAATGAACAGTATAAAAATAATGAAAAAGAACATAATAATAATGATAATGAAATGTATCTACTTCAAACTGATGATGTTTTGAAGCTCTGCCAGAACTGAAGCTCTTCCCAAATTGATTAACCTCCCAGCTAGCTAGGAACAACCTATCTGACTCCCTAGCCCCAGGATTCCTTATAGTTTCCTGGACCCCGAGCCCAAAATTCCTAGCAACACGTGCCCCTGTGAGAGACCTCCAATAAGCTATAAGAAAAACTCAGAACAAATGCAACCCCAAAGAGCTTCCTCTTCCTTCCCCTAATTTCTCCCCTTCTCCTTAATTGAAAATACTACTCAACCCCAAAGATGTCCCCTTCTCAAGTCCTCCCCCCAAGCCTTATCTTCCTTCTCCTCCCTTATCCAACCACCTTCCCTTCATTAAAAACTCAACCACTTTATCCCCCCCATAAATTGGTCCATCTACCAATACAATTGTATTATAAAATAAGTCTTCAAAAAAAATCTAAATTAATAATTTATTAAACTAATATTTATCAAACAAAGATTTAATCATGATAATTAAATAATTAATTAGGGTTTTTACAACAAAGGTAATATGAAAAATTTACGACCTCGGAAAGTTGAGGTAGAAACTTACCCATAAGGTCCCACATGAAATTTGGCATTTCACCTCCTAGGATTAGTTTTTTGGATATCTAGGGTTTTGGAATTCATGAGTAATATTAGAAAGGCCTTTAGAGCCTCATTACAATCATTCTTCTCAGGCCAATGCATGTAGTAGCGAATATCTTATCAGAAATAGCTACCACCATTCCAGAAAGTGTTTCAGTTCCATAGTTTTATAGTTTTACCCTATTTCATTTATTCAATAAAAGATATTGGTCAGTGGATATTTGTGTTGTTCTTCATATCTCTGTGTTTATTGTATTCAGTCTGTTAATCAGTTGTTCTTCATATCTCTGTGTTTATTGTATTCAGTCTGTTAATCAATTCTTTTCACTCCTAAATCTGGATGATGTGGAGTCATGGAATTGGTTGAGATATGGTTGGAGTAGACTTGTGTGTACTATAGTCTAATAAAAAAATTCTAAGACGTCCTTTTCCTTGAAAGATTACGACGAAATGTCAAGGAATGGATTTAATGAATAAATTAAAGGGTCATGAAATAAAAAATTTAAGGTAGTCATTGATGTCACTTATTATAATTTGGTATAACATTTTATTCACCTCTACCCTCGATCTAAACCCCTAGACCAATTTGTGAGGGTTTTATGCAAAGATTAGTAGATTTCAATGTTTCCAAGAGGTTATAAGGATGGTTCCCTGGTTTATTTTTGAAGTAATCCTTATTGATAACCAATGATAATTATATATATATATATATATATATATATATATATATATATATTATATATATATATATATTGTTATTGTTTTAAGGGAAAAATAATAAGTTGTTTCTTTGTTTCATAATTCTGGAGTACATCCTTTGAGGAACTCATTGTTTAAGTTCTACAAAGACCAGAATTGATAAAGAAATTACTCTTAAGAATAAAACAATAATTCTTTTTTTTATATATGGAATTTTGGTTTTGTTACATATGGTATCAGAGATGTAGGTTACAACATTTAGGCCTAAGGGCAATACCAAAAAATGATTTTAAGTGAAAAATCTAACAAATAATTTTTTATTGTTACATACATACTATGTCAAAAATTGTTTTGATAAAAATGTTAGTGAAAAATAGAGAAGAAGATGGATTTGTGAGAAACAAAAATCAAGAGCTTCCTAGAAACCCGAGACATAACAGTGAAGGAAGTTCAAAAACACAAGTGTTGGTAACGATGAAGAATCTTATTGTGGAGTTACATGTGTTTAAAAATGATAATGAAAAATTAAAGAAATATTAGGAAGATCAACATGAAATTAATGAAATGTTGTTACGTATTATAGCAACAAAGAAGAGTCCAACGAATAATGAAATGGAGGAGGAGGTCAATAAAAATTCCTCAAAATATTATAATCATGAAACATAAAGAGAAAACAACTCTTCTAAGGACACATGCATGACATAAAACAAAGCATATATAGGAAAGAAGAGGAACTGATTGGATCACTTGAAAGGTGAATTCAAAAAGATAAGTCCCTCCACTTTTGATGGATAATCAAAGAATGGTGAAGAAGTTGAAGCCTGGCTCCTAGACATAAAGAAATATTTTCATATTTATAACTATTCTAGTAATACAAAAGTTTGAATGGACATTTATACTTTAAAAGGGAAGGCTAGTATCTGGTGGAAATATCTTAAAACAACTAAAGGATTGAAAGAGAAAAGAATGGAATGGTCATAATTCAAAAATAATTTCAAGAAACAATACCTATCAGAAATTTATTATGAAAGAAAAAATACATAATTTTATGAATTGTGACTATGACAGATGTCTATGGATGATCTAATTAATAAATTTCTAGATCTTATGAGATTTGTGCCTTATATCAAAGAAGATAAAGTAAATATTCAAAGGCTCTTGAGTTGTCTACCATAGTCTTATAAATAAAAAATTGAATTTGATAATCCTAAATCTTTGAATGAGTTATTTAGGAAAGCTAGAAAGTGTTACGAACAATATAAATAGAGATATGAAACTCGTAATGCATGGAAATATAAGAATCATGATAAACTGAATCAATGAAAGAAAGGATTCAATCGAGTCCCTTACCTTAACATGAATAAAGGATTCCAAAGGAATGAGTATCCCTTTAGCACACATCAAGCTTAGGGAAGGAATAAACCAATTAATTTGAGATTCAAGATGACATCATACAGTCCCAGAGAACCGTTGAAATGATGGGAGTGTGGAGAATCCCATTTGTGAAGAAAATTTCCATGATTAAACCCAGTAAATAAAACTAATGCCCAAAATATACTAGAAGCTTCAACAATTAGAGATATTGGCAGAAGCATTCATAAAATCAATGCATCTTTGGATGGCATACAAGAAGAACATCAATCCACTATTGTGGAAGTTGAAGGTAAAATTCATAACAACAATGTATCTATATTAATTGACCCTGCAACTATTTTAAGTTATATTACCCAAAATTTAGTAGAGTCGAACAAGATAAAGAAGATAAAACATGCTAAATCCTGGTTAGTACAGGTAGCAACAGGGACAAAAAGAAAGGTAACCAATTTTTTTTATGATTGTGAACTAAGTATAAGTGCTCAAAATACAAAGTTAAATATGAAGTTGTTACCTTTAGGATCGTATGATATAATTATTGTAATGGAATCGTTAGAAAGTCATAAAGTGATATTGAACCATTATGAAAAGTCATATGTGTACAAGGATGAAAATAATAGATAAATAACAACACAAGGAATAAAAAAACTAGTTTCTGTTAGACAAATATTAGCAATGAAATTATAGAAATGTGTTAGTAAAGGTTGAAAAGTGTATTCCATTTAAGTAACTAATCTGTTGGAAAGAGAAATAAAAATAAGTTTGGAAGTCTCTACAGTTCTTTAGGGATTTAAATATGTATATGTAGAAGAGATAGTCAAACTACCTCCAAGGAGAGATAGATTTCTCTATTGATATACGACCTGTATCTACCCCTGTATCAAAGGAATTTTGTAGAATGAGTGTTCTTGAGCTAAAATAAATGAAAATTCAATTACAAGAATTGTTAGATAAAGAATACATCAGACCAAGTATTTCACCGTGGGGAGTACTAGTTTTATTTGTTAAAAATAAAGATGGAATGCTAAGATTATGTATTGATTATATTTAATTGAATAAAATGATGATTAAAAAAAAATACCCTCTACCTAGGATCAATGATTTGTTTGACGATGTTGGAGGAGAAAATATATTCTCTAAAATAGACTTGAGATCTGGTTATCACCAGATGAGGATAAAGGAAAAAGATGTAAACAAAACAAAGTTTAGAACATGTTATGGACATTATGAATTTGTATTGATTCCATTTGGACTTACTAATACACCAACAACTTTTATTTGCTTGATGAATGGCTTATTAAACCAATATTTGGATAATGTTTTACTCATTTTTATTGATGATATATTAATCTATTCAAAAAATGAATAAGAACATGAAAAACATTTGAAAATAGTATTACAGACTCTAAGAGAGCATAAACTATATGCTAAGTTTGATAAATGAGAATTTTATCAAAGGAAGATACAATATTTAGGACATGTGATATCGAAAGACGGTATGGTAGTAGACCCTGAAAATATTAGAGCCATTATGGAATGGCCTATTCCTAAAAAAGTATCAGGTGTAAGATCATTCATGGGGATTACCAGTTATTAATGGAGGTTTATTGAAGGGTTTCTCAAAATCTCATATCATATTAAATCATTGCAGAAAAAGGGGACAAAATTTCATTGGTCTTAAAAAATTCCAAGACAATTTCGATAAATTGAAAGGATTATTAACTAAAGAGCCAATACTTAAATTGGTTTACCCTTATAAATAATTTACATTTTGTATGGATGAAAGTAAAGAAGGATTAGGAGGAGTTATAATATAGGATGGACATGTCATTTGTTATGAATCACACAAATTAAAAGAACATGAAAGAAACTATGTAAGTCATGATATTGGGGACAAAATTAAAACTACAAGAAGAAATGATGTAGAATATATCAAAACAACATATCAATTGCGTAAAAATGGGGGAAATATCCAAAGTATAGATCTCAGTATGGATGAAAATGGACTGTTAAGGTTCAAAAACTTGTTATATGTACCTAATTCTAGTGAATTGAAGATGTTGATTCTTAATGAGTTTCAAAAAAATCCATATTTTGGTAATCCAGTATACTAGAAAATGATAAAATCTTTGAGAAAATAGTTCTATTGGTCTAATATGAAATATGAAACAACTTAATACTTTTCTAAATGTTTTTATTATCAGCAGGTAAAAGTTGAATATTAGCATCTGGAAGGTCTTTGACAACTTCTGCCTATACCATCATGGAAATGAGAAATTATTTCAATGGACTTCATTACAATTTTTCCTAATAATCAAAGACAAAAAAATTCAATTATGGTAGTGATTGATAATTTAAGTAAGTCTTCAAATGTTATACATATCGCTAATTTTTTTATGAAATAAATATTTAGACTGCATGGGATTCCTAAGATGGTGATTTTTTATGAAATAAATATTTAGACTGCATGGGATTCCTAAGATGGTGATTTTAGATAGAGACGTTAATTTTACATCCAATTTTTGGAAGGAATTGTTTGCAAGTTTGGGTTCTAATCTGAATTTCAACACAAGTTACCATCCATAGACAAATGGGAAAATAGAATGTATGAATCAGATTATCAAAGATATGTTACGAATGTATGTAATAACAAAACCAACTAACTGGGAAGAGTATCTACACTTAGTTGAATTCGTATACAATAATGGATATCAATCATCAACAAAGATGCATCCTTTCAAAGTTTGATATGGAAGGAAATGTGCAACCCCAATTAGTTGGGATAACCCAGTTGATAAGATTATGGTTGGATCAAAAATGTTCCAAGAAATGGAAAGGATGGTAAAAAAGGTATAATCGAATTTAAAAGAGGTGCAAGATTGACAGAAAAGCTACACAGATATGAAAATGAGACATCATTAATGAAATGTTGGATAACATGTATACCTTAAAGTGAAAGCGAGGAGGAGCACCCTAAAAGTAGGAAGTTGTTCCAAGTTGGTGCCAATGTTTTTTGGTCCATTCAAAGTCTTAACTCAAATCAGACCAGTGGTGTACGAACTAGAACTCCTTGCAAATTTAAATGTTCATAATGTTTTTCATGTTTCATTATTAAAAAATATATTCATGATCCTACTCTCATCATTGAGTGGAACATGATGGAGGTTGAACCAGAAGGCGAGCTCCAAGTGGAACCTCTATTCTTTATGGATAGGAAAGAAGCAATACTTCAGAATAGAGCCATTGTCCAAGTAAAATTGCAATGGAAACACTTTATTCCCGAGGAGGCTACCTGGGAATTGGAAGAAGAAATGACAAAATATTATCCAACTCTATTCCAAGAGTTTGTTTTAACACTGAGGATAGCGTTATACTTAAGGGGGAGAGGATGCGATATCCTCAAATATTCGAAACAATTTATTTTAAAGTTGTTGTTTTAAAAGTAAATTTCTATTTATGGAAATTTAGATTTGAATTTGTGTGATTATGTAATTATTAATTTTGTGACTGTTCTGAAAGATTTTGACTTGTGAACTATCCTCTTTTGATGGACACATGTAAAATATTTTTTTTTTAATAAATTAAATGCCGAAAATCAAGTGGAACAACCAGGTTAAAAGTAGTTGACTATGATTCCATGAGTGGGGAACATGTTTGAGTTAAATCATAGATGATTTTTACAAGTGTCAAAAGTTGAGTTTTGTCACTAACAACCCCTAAAAATCAAGGATTTGTAAAGCTGTGAATTTCCCAAAGAGGGAAATGAATGAAAATTCCTTGGAAATGGAAAAATGATATATACAACATATTGGGAGGTGGGGCGATGCTTACTATGTTGTGAAGATGATTAATTTGTTGCTATGAGCATAAGTGGTATTAGGAAAATGATTTTTTCTGAACTGTATAGAGAGAGAATGTCTAAGAAGTGAAGCTCATTTTTCCCTTATGGTGTCATGGGGGGTGATAGTTACAAGTAATATTATTTCTTCGGTATCTATGGTTGGATGGAACATAGTTGTTCCATTTGTTTTCCCAACATCACTGTTTCAGGTTGGTTTTATTTATTAATTATGAAGCTACATAATTGAGACATCTTACTGGTCTATGTTGGTTATATATATTGTTTTACATGTCGCTGTAGAATTGTAGGTAGCTACAAAATTGCATGTAGATACATAATTATATAAATGTACAGAATCAGTTTATGTATAGATGTAAGCATTTTGTATGAATTCAATGGATCATTTTCATTACACATAGAATATAATTTTTCATTTTGATTATGAGAAAGGACTCTGGATATATGGTGTATAGTTATATGAGATTTGTATAATAACACATATTCCTAAACAATTGCAATTATAATTTTTTGAGACAAAGGAAAAACTACAAAATTTGGATTACTAGGAAAGAGTAGTATACGAATATTGCAGTATTAAACATGTATGGATATATCTTATGATTCCTATCATGATAGAGGAAGGAATCTTTATTAATGTTTGTGGAATGTAGGAATTGAATAAATACTTTATGATTTCTATTTAGAATTTTATATTCTATAGAAAAGAAGAATCAAGAAAATATTTTCTATTATTACAAAATTCCAATTTATGTAAACTTAAATAGTATAATTATAAAATATTAAACAACCTTGGAATATATAAATATTTCATGCTTAAAAGAAGAAAAATATTTCCACCATTTATAGATATGGGAGAATAAGTGCATCATGTCAATGCTATTAAGGACTTTGAAATTTTCAAAGTGGACTACGAGATACCATGGAAATTAAGAGGAAACCACGTCTGCATCGTTACGACTACATGTGATGCAACATAAAATCATAAAAAAAAAATTAAGTAGGAGGGAAACAACAAAAACAGTTAAACAATGCAACTTGATGATGAACACAATGCACGTAGACTAGGAAAAAGTAAGCAACGAATCAGACACTAGCACATCAGTAAACTGGACGAAACATGCAATAATTAATAGACAAATCAAAACGACTACCTGCCCAACACTAGAAATACAATGCCTACAAGCTAAAGAACAACATCAAAACCTGACACAATGGATTCAACGACCAATAACTAGAAACTTATACGGTGTGAAAAACCAACGCATTCATGCGTTATGAACCAAGTACCAAAATTAATTACAACAACAACATGCCCACATCAGGAAGCACAAGCCTCTGGCTAGGTTAACATTGGCATCTATCCATCGGGTGCACAAGATCCCCTCATCAGAAATCATGTTGTCACAAGGCGATAGGCGTGACAGCAACCAAGGTGCAACATAACACATATAGACCAATAACCCAAGAAAAGACAATGTGATAGGAGACTGAACTAACTGTCCAAACACAATAGGACTATACCCAAGCACCCAAGAAACAAGTCAACAAGACGCACGGAGACCTCACTCAAAATTTAATTGCGCAACCAACCGAAGATTTTTTGTTTTCTTAAGAGTCACTTTTTCCAAGGATTCTCCCAATTATAAAACATAATTAATTTTAGTAATATTTTTAAAATTCATGTGCATGGATTTTCTATTTTGACTCTCTATAAAGTGGAAGTAATGATCATGGGTTTTCTTAACCATAAATATATAGAGAGGAAGGAGTTATATAAAGAGAAAAGAGTTAGACAACTAAAGATAGGTCAAGGGGAACTTGCATCTCACAAGAAACTCTAGAAAATAATCAAAGATCTCAAAGGTCATATCTGGAAATAGGTTCATCAAAATTTTGTGAACACTTATCAAAATCTTGTACAAAGAAATTTTTAGTTTTAAAAAAGGGTGATTTTTTTTTCCTTTTTTTAAAAAATGCAAGAAAGAAAAGAGTCTGCGTAAAGAAATATCACATTACAATTTTTAAAAGTTGGTGTGAAAAGATATACATTGCATATAAGAAAACATATACGCAATAATCGTTGATATAAAAATAGAGACCATTACAGGACTGATATAATAAATAAAAAGACGTTGATATAATTATTGGATCGTTGTCAACCGATCCATAAAGTTGTCTGCTAATAATTGTTAGGTTATACATTGAAATTGTTGTCTAAAACTGGGTGGATGGTTGTGTAGTTACTTTTTAAAAGGGAAAATAAAAATCTAAAAACCTACACCTACCCAAGAAATTCGTTAATTAGATTATCATGTTTAGAGCATGAAATTTGTTGTCAGACATGGGTAAGAACGTTGTCCATAATCAATGTCTACAGTCATCAATCCATATTGTTTTTCGTCAAGATTTCGCTGGCTAATAATTTTATTGCCATCTTTTATTAAATGCCTGATATCACTCACAATACATCTAAATTCGATGTCAAATAGAATTGCTATCAACAATATTAGTTTGTTGTCCAGAATGTTTTCGTTATTACAATTTTTGTCCTAATAAGTATAAAATCGTTGGTTTAATAAATGTAATAGTTTGCATTCAATGAATAGTAAATTCACAGTCTAATAAAAGTGTAAATTTGCAGTCAATGGATGGTAAATTAGTATTCTAATACAAGTGTAAATTTGCAGTCAATGAATGGTAAAGACAGTAAAAAAGGAGTTTAAATTCACAATCAATGAATGGTAAATTCATAGTCTACTATGTCTAAAATTGTTGTCATACATAGAGAATAATACACTGTAATCTATAGAAAATAAATAAGTTTTCATACAACAACAAATGCATCATTGTCCCTTAACAAATCTGAGGATAATCTATTGATAAAACTAACAATATATAACAATGATATCATTGTCTGAAATATGATATAAATTTGTTGTCACACATTATATAAATGCACCAACCAGAATATTGCTATCCATGATATATAACAAATCACAACTTATCAAATCATATCCATTAAATCAATCTCTATCCATTGAAGTCAAAATCATTTCATATAACTCATTGTTTAATAAATACATGAAATACCGAGTTAATGTGAAACACAACGTAAATACAATAAACGCGAAGTAAGTATAAGAAACACAGAGTTATATGCTAAGGAACGCAAAGTTAATGAAACATTGTCTTATTAAATGTATGATTCACTATTCAAAAATGCAGAGTAATAACAATATTGCTAATCAGATCAATGTTGTTCAATCCATAAATAAATCACAATGAAAATCCGTTACTAAACAATAGAAATCCTTACCATAATGTTGTGTAAAAATGGGGTGAAGGGGTTGTGTAATACTCCAAGAACAAAGTGATGTGAACATTTTCTAAAAAAAGAATCGTAGAGTAAAATTTTGGGGAGGACGTAGAGATTTGTATAAAGAAAATGCAAAGATTAGAGGTTAAACATTCAGAGACAAATCAATCAAACATAGATATGATAATTCACAGAAACAAAAATATAAATCATTCTGCAATGAATCAATCCAAAAATTCAAGGACACTCATTCACATCAACACAAGGATTTGAGATTAATCATAAGAGAAAAACACAAAGATAAGTAAGAGCTAGGTAGTTGGGAGAAATTTATCCTTCACTTATTATCAGTGCACAGGAAAGAAATGCATTTGAATATATAGCTCTTTAAACACCAGAGTGACAACCATTGATTCGGCTGATGGCCAACTTCTTAGGAACGTACTAATAACTAAAGGGGTAAGGAATGAAGGATAAAAACACAAATTCTTCTTTGTAATAAGCAATAAAAAAATGTAGAGAGTTCACTGCAATAAGAGGTGGGGTTCGCCATGGAAAATGAATTCAAATATAGGGAGAAATGGGATTACAAATACTGTAGGAAAGAAGGTGTAAAAAATCTCATGGAAATGAAATCCTCAACGGATCCTAGAAAAATAAAATGTGTAATTTAAATTTTATTTGCAAGTAACAAATTAAACAGGTGTACCTTATCCCAATGCAAAAGCTCCAAGTCATTGTCCCATGCGAGCTTCATCCAACTCCCTCTTTCCAACTGATGTGACCTCACAGGTACCTTCTAGCCAACGCTAGGGGTACTCTTCTTCCCCCTGATTTCCCCTGAGACATAAAGGAGACACACACACAATACCATAGAAATGCTAGCACCCAACTCGCCTCACAAGGTCAAGCTAACACTCATTACCCGAATTGGGTATCCCAACTCCCACAAGAGAAGTCCAGTCAAGACAAAAATTCAACAGCGTAACGTTACGCAAAATATCCCCCCATACTCATCCTCCTTCATCCTTTTTATAAAGTTTTCAAGTAATTTAGCTTCCCAACTTCTCATTAAATTCCTTTTTCATTTAATTAATTAGGAGAAACCTCCCCCGTACACATGTCACTCGATCCCCTAGTTTCACTAGAAAATTAATTTTATTAATTATTTAATTATTTCTATCTCCCTCACCCACCTAAAAGCATTCCTAAAAACACGCCTTGGTGTCCCAATATTCCCTTACAAATCTTAAATGACTTACGCCTTACTTAAGTCCTAGTTGAGTTCATAAATAACAAGTTCCTAAGGCAAGATTCCTTACTAAGTTAGACATTCATATTTTTCTTTATGTTTCCCCTTTTCTTTAGGTTTCCCTTTTCTTCAAGTTCCCTCTTTCTCCTTTTTAACTAAAAATCAATTTAGCAAGTGTAGATAAAACCACCATTTACCCTTTTTATTCTTTAATTAAAAATTAATTTAGCAAGTGTAAATGAAAGAAACATTTACCCTCCTTTTTTTAACTATTATTAAATTAGCAAAAATAGATAAAAACAACCATGTCCTTTTTTTTTAATTTTAATCCTCCATTATAATCTCAACTTTAATAAATAAATTTGAATTTATTACCCCTCTTCTTGTTACATGTTCATTATTATTATTATTTGACTACATGTTCTAATTAGACCTAGGTTGTAATTTCACTAGGTTAGGTGACATTTTTATTAGGGAAAAAGGTTTTTAAATCTTACTTCTGACATCATTCATTTTAAGGCCATTTAGGTTTATTCACTTACCAGTTAAAATTGCAACGTTCCCTTCAGGATGCACTAGGTTCTCCAAGGGTGCCACTCGCCTCCTTTCCATTTTCCTTCCACAACGTTCCCTTCATGACTTACTATGTTCTCCAAGGGTGCCACTCGCCTCTTTTTCTTTTACTTACACGACGTTCCCCTTAGGATGCACTACGTGCTCCAAGGGTGCCACTCACCTCTTGACTCACTTGGTAGACATAACAAACCACTGGAGTCAATACTCTACAAGGTGATATTGTGGGAGACTAAGGGCCTCTAAGGAATAAGGCCCCTTCCTTATTGCACACCCCTTAGAATCATCATGATCGACTATCATAGTGTGCCCTCATGACATTGTGGGTATTCTCAAACTAGGTAATCATTAACCTACAGTTCGAGCCACGACGGGAGTGTTAGTAGGCTGTGGCAGGGATGCTCCCACACCTCTTCCTTAAAGTATTTGGTTGTCATCGATGACCCCTCTACTCCACCTGTGAGTCTGGTCAACAAGATATCATCATCCTACATCCATCAATGAATCATGTTAGCAATAATAATCAATCATCATAACATCTTATCATATGTACATATGTCACATCAAGAATATTCAACCCAACAATCCACTCCCTAACTCGATTCAAAGTCCAAGGGGTTTCATTGATGCCTCTACATAATCGAGGTCCAAAGTTATACACACTTAGGAGAACCGAGTCAATAACACTTGTCTATCTCAATACAACAAATAACATATCATCATATACATAATTCCTCATAATCATAATCAAAGGGCCAATAGTATAATAATCTGGATCACTTGCAAGAAAGTATCCTCAAAGATTCACAGAGGTTTTGTCTAAAGTTTGTCCCGAAGATTCACAGTATGTACATGCCTATAAAAAGTCTATAACAATATCATAAGTCTATATATCAATAAAAATTGAAACCATTGGCGCATATCATATGTGTCTTCCTAGGTCGTTGAGTGTAGACTATAGTTGTCCCAATGGACCTTGACCTGATCTACTGTTTGACATCATATCTTTCGAATGCGATGGTATAGGGTGTAGAATGGCTCAGTTGTGAGTGCACCCTCATCCGATACCTACAAGGTGCTCAATTCAAAACATGTGTAGGATCACTAACATAATTTCTCAAACATAGATGAGAAGGAAATTGTGCATACGCCTCAAGGATCGAGCAAGGCTAGTCAATAGGTCACAACCCTCGCTTTTCCACAATCTTGCAGGATCTCATGAACCTAGGAGATAGTTATCACCCTTTCCAACTTGATCGAATTCTTATAAGGTTTCACCCACAAGAACACTCGATCACCACATCATAACTACGGTCGACACGATGTGTATCAACATAACTCTTTTACCAATCCTGCGCTTCCTTGATCCTTTGTCTTATAGTTTTCATTTAATATTCCATTTATTGGATCGCTTCCAGTCCCACCAGGACCCTATCCTTAATTTGATCCCAACTCAAGGCATCTGACACAGTCTCTCGTAAAGAAAGTGGAAAGGATCCATCTTAATGGTGCTTTGATAACTGTTGTTATATGCAAATTTTACCAGTGGAAAGAACTTTTCCCAATGCTTTTGTTGGTCCAGAAAATACATACGCAACATGTCCTCCAAGATTTGGTTTGTTCATTTGGTTTAAAATACATACGCAACATGTCCTCCAAGATTTGGTTTGTTCATTTGGTTTTCCCATCAATCTTCGGGTGATACGTGGTACAAAAGTTAAGTTGGGTTCGTACGACCTCTTGGAAACTAGTCTAGAATCATCCTGTAAACACCGATCATCTAATGGATATAATCCTCTTAGGAACATCATTCCCTCACAATCTCACTGAGTAAACTCTAGCTATGTATGGTGCCTGATACATCGCACGCATAGGAATAAATTATCACTATTCATTAGAGTGTCGACTAACAAAAAAATCGAGTCATGTCTCCTTGGTTTTAGTGGCAATCCAACAATGAAATCCATCAAAATTCCCTCCCATTTCAATTTAGGAATAGTGTGGATTTATTAATCCTACCATATGTCTATGTTTAGCCTTCACCTACTGATATTCTAGACATCTTGCCACGTAGTTGACTATACATACCTTCATTCATTTTCATAAGAATAAGGGTTTAAGGTCTTCCCTCATCTTCGTGACTCCCGGGTGAGCCATGTACACTTCTCTATGAGCCTCATTTAGGATCAAACTCCTCAAGTCGTCATTAGGGGGTACGTAAATTTGACTTTTAAATCTCATAATCCATCGTTGTCCATAGTAAATCCTTCAAATTTTGTACCATTATTTTGTTTTGTCCAATAAAATCCTTGATCATAGGATTGGCAAAAAGACCAGAAGGAAGACCTATTTTGATTATT
>CBVK0100839053.1:0-10285 GCA_900067695.1 Picea abies
GAGGTTGTAAGGTTGCATGGTTTACCCAAAAGTATAGTTTCTGACAAAGACACTAGATTTGTAGGACACTTTTGGAGAACATTGTGGAAAAATCTTGGTACTAATCTCAGTTTTAACTCAAACTATCATCCATACACTGATGGACAGGGCAAGGTAGTAAATAGAAGTATGAGAAATATTTTGAGAATCCTTGTGAATGAGAACCCTAGGCAGTGGGATCATATGCTTGCTCAAGCTGAGTTTTCATATGATGACTCACCAATTAGAAGCACAGGGATGAGTCCATTCCAAATTTCATATGGAATGCATCTTAAGAAAGAGTAAAAGTTAAGGAATTTGGAAAAGCAAGAATTAAGAAGTGTTGATGATGAGTATTTTGTAGTGAGGATACATGAGTTGTGGGACAGGGTCAAACAAAAATTGCAAGAGAGCAACTGCAAGTATAAGCAGAGAGCGGACATGAAGAGAAGACCAATGGATTTTTAGGTTGGTGATTTGGTCATGGCATATCTGAGGAAAGAGAGGCTTCTTGCAGGGACTTGTAACAAATTAAAGCTTAAAAAGATCATGTTAAATTTTAAGAAATTTTTCTTCTAATAAATATGAAATAGAACTTCCAAATGGTGTTGGAATTTCTCTAATCTTTAATGTTTCATATTTGTATCCCTTTAAAGAGTCAGAGGATGTTTTAGCAGATGAACCTATAAGTAATGGAGACCATACCATAGGATGGAAAGAACAACTACCCAGAGCAATGCGAAAGGAGATCGAGATAGTATTGTATATGAAACTACTAAAGAAAACCGGAGACAGAATATTTCTAGTACTTGGTCAAATGGAGAGGTCGACTAGTAGAGAATGCTACTTGGATCAAAACAACTGAAATTTCCAAGTATGGCGTAAACCTTGAAGAGATGATGAATAGTTATTTTCTTCCTTGGGAGTCTTAGGCAAGAGCATCTAGCAGTGAATCTTAAGATTGACCTCATGGGTCGCAAACATTTACCAAGGGAGTTTGTTCCCTAATTTCTTTTATTATATTTGTAATAATTACGAAATGTCTCTAGAAGACATTTTATCTGAGTTTGTTTGATTAGATATTGAGTTGTTTGTCATAGGTGTTAAGTCTGTTGCTAAATATTAGGAACATTTCTCTAGTTTACGCATTTTGTTAAGATAACTCGGGATTCATTTGCTTCTCAGCTATCCGAGGGCTCGAGATATATTGAATGCTTTAAACAGGTAGGGGAACTAAGTGTGTAGGACTAAATATGTAAAAGTGTGGATCACATAGGTCTAAAAGACCAAGAAGAAAAGACCTTTCTTGTGTAAATTTACTCATTCATTGATATTAAGAAATAATAGAGCGTGTGGTATTGTCACACTGTGTGTTTGCATTTTGCCGCACCGTGTGTTTGCATTTTGTCGCACCGTGTGTTTGAATTGTTAAATTCTAAGTATAAGTTATTTTGGCAGAATGACGAGTATATGTGATTGCATGAAGATCGTGTGCAGTTAATTTCAACAAGTTCTAAAATTCTATTTAAAAGAATATTCCATGAGTATTTGTCTTGTAGGAACAAACAGTGATGATTTGGTGGAGTGGAACACCCCGTAAAGATATGTGACAAGTTAGTATTGTTGCAGGATTCTGCGTGCAGAGTAACCTGTGACACATCCACATTGTTTGTTGAATTTCACGCAGAATTGTTTGCGATAGATTTCGTCAACATTGTTCGTTGATGCTTCTGCGCAGAGGTATATCTGTGTAGTGGTAATTCCGCATAGAGTTATCTATGACAAAACACAATTCAACGCTATAGGTAAAAAGAGAAATTTGAACCCATGTTTGTGTGATTTGAGGCCAGCCAGGTAGTTGAATATTGATTGCAACAAAGTGTTGAAAACTCTGTGATTGTGGGTTGAAGTTGGTGGTATTTTCCATAAAAAATCCATCGATTGGTGAATATTAGGTGATGGTAGGTGGTTGTTATGGGAGATTCCGATCCACCACCTGACTTGAACCTGAAAGGTGATTTTTTGTTTGTTTGTTGACTAGCAAGGTATATTGGGCTATCAAATCATCAACTATTTTCCGTATAGTTCATATCTAAGGAACATTGTAGGGTATTTGTTTGTTATTAAGCATGAGGCTAAGAAAATATATGATGTGGACGAGCACTCGACATTTTAAGTAATTAGAATTTAAGCTTCAATATCAATATTGAATTGATTGGGGAAGAGGCTCCANGATATCAATATTGAATTGATTGGGGAAGAGGCTCGTAGGGAACCCATTTTGCAGTATGCTAACTATTGTATAAAGAATAGGGTTTTCGTCAACCCTTATATTCATATTGGGTAGATATTTGTTTGGCCTTGGGGTTCTCATTGGAGGATGTCCGTGATGTGAATATCAAGGATTATTATTGGGAAGTTTATAGGGGGAAACAATGTATTTTGCGAGACATTGTTAATGGCCTTCTAAAGGTGGATTCTATGTTTTGTAATGTTTTGGCTACCAAAACTTGAATTGGAAAAATATTTACCAAAGATCCTCAATGCCTCTGGTCACTATGTAAAATATCTCTACAATTGTGATGTACCAATTAATAATATTTAAAGCAGAAATTACATATATTACTCAGATCTATTACATAAAGAAATAGATTTGCGAACATAATAAACAAATATGAATCAAAATATTATACTTTTATATATATAGAAGCATGTAACGTACCCAACCACCAACACACTGGGTCACACTATTTCAAATCGCACTACAAGAACTGATTTCGAATTTTGATAATAATTAATTCGAAAAGAAGCATGAAAGAATGCAATAACCACACAATAATAATTAATTCGAAAAGAAGCATGAAAGAATGCAATAACCACACATGCAATAATCAAGATTCATGCTAGACTTAAAAATATTGTTCAATCATGCCATGCACAACAATAACCAACAAACATGCACATAGAAATACATCTCATACATAAATAAATACACAACAAAAATATACATATGCAATAAAACTCAGAGAGCACTTATCTTTTCATGTAAACATTCACCAATTGGTTGTAGACCAAGGATGTTCCTCCCAACCATAGACACTGTAGTCATTCACTCTAAACAACAATGTCACCCTCGATCCAAGGCTATAAATACACCAGGATGGGTCCTAGGCAAAATCTCAAAACACACCACTTAGCTAGAAAGCTCTCATGTTTTCCCAGCCACATAGTAATCTTAATTTCCATTTCTCTTCCTCTCCATCCTGCACAACCCAAAGAAATGAACCCCTTTCTTTGCCAGGCAGTCTCTCACGTTGTTCCATTTATCTCCAGTGCTACTAGTCAAGAAATCCTCATGATGGAAACTCCAAGGATTCTCAGCTATGAACAATTCTTTTAGAATTACCATCAATCTCATGCACACGAGCATCCATTCCCTCTTGGAATGATCAATAATTCCTCACAACCATCTAGCAATGACTCTCTACCTCCAACCATCCATTTCCATGCCCAAACCAAGAGCACATGAATGAGCAAGGGTGAATGAATGATTCACAATGAATGAAGAACCAAAGGAAAGAGTGTAAGAGTGAACCCCTAAACAACCTAAAGAGTGGTTTATATATTTATTTGGAAATCAAAAACTGCATGGCCTCCCCCCAAGAAGCTCATGTAACCACTTCCTCAAATAAAACCAAGATGGGTAAATAACATATAATAAAAGACGTATATCATTTATCCCCATCTCTCGTGGAATCATAGCTCCTTATCTCTCATGTCTTTGTTTGTCCTGTAGCCAGTAATGTATTTTATTAATATATATAGAAGTATTACATTTCCTAGGCACTTCCCCCCTTTCCAACTTTACCGACTCACCAACCTAAGTCACATTTACATAATACATTCTAGTTCATAGGGATCAAAACCGAGGGTGCTACATCTCCCTCCCCTTATTTTTGGCATTATCCTCAGTGCACAACACCATACCAATGTTCTTAATATTCCAAAGCTAGGCTCTTTGGCCTTTAATCTGCACAGGTAGTCCAATCAATGCTTATATACATAGACACTCCAACCTAAAAACATGCATACATAAGCACTCTGACCCAAAACATGCACAAGGATTTTACAATTTACGTTTCTGGCAACAATTCCAACCAACAAGTTATCATTCTCCATTAGCCTGCATAACCCAAGAAAGTGTACCCCCTTCTTTGTTTTGCACTCCTTCAGGATTTACCACTTCTTTTCAAGGCTTCATTGCACCCAACCATGAATTCTTAGGATTGCTACCCCATGAAATCCAGTTGTAACAAGTCCACTGGACTTTCTTTGTTCCTTTCCTTTATCCTTGAGCTCGATTTCCTCTTGGTGTTCTTCTTCCAGAGCTTCTAGTTCAATAGCCAACATCTCATCTATACTACACACATACAATCATCATAAGATAATATCATTGTAATTTTCAATCATAAATGTCAAATCTGTTTTATATATGAAAACAAAATTTTTCAAGCATGAGCTTCCTGCTCATAATTCATTTGGCTCTTGCAACAATATGCATCGATCTTTATTATGGCTTACAGTAGTGCCATACTTGAGACCACTCTTCCTGCAATTTCCTGAACCTTTCACTTAGCCATACAAATTGTTAGCATATCACAACAATTTGTAATTACTCAAATATGTTTTATATAGAAAAATAGAATTTCCCAAGCATGAGGTTTATGCTCATAATGTTTGGCTCTTGCAACAGTAGAGACCAATCTTCCTTACGGGCTTACATTATTTCCATATCCAAGATCACTCCATTTGCAATTTTCCTCATCTTACACGTAGCCAAACAGATTGTTAGTGACTCATGTACAATATATATTTTCATGGCAACAATTACAAAAAATTGTAAAGCGATCTCAAAATTGTTTACAATTACAATTCAATTACTTCCAATATTCCAACTATTAACTGAAATGAAACCATTATTCTCTACACATATTATCAACCAATATTTCTTTCTTGTTAACATTTTCAACAGCTCAGAAAGTGATCTCATAATTGTAACAAACTAACAATTCAATCACCTTCATTTAGTATTCATATTAAATATAATGCAAATATCCTTCATTCTGCATTTTCAACACGACAGGTCTTTCATAATGCAACAAATAATTACCAATAAAATAAAATCAATGTGTCAATACCCATGGCCACATCTGCACAATGCATCCATGTATTGACTACATAATACCACATAACTAGATCATTCACTCCACCATGGTAGTTGGAAGGTATGGCCAACACCTCAACAAATCATCTGAACTCTTCCCAACACTGACCAACTATTTTGATACCCTCCTCTTGAATCCATACACAAGATGGGGAAACATAATTCCTAAGTGATCTTCAGTGTCAACAAAGAGGTTGCAAACCAAACAACAGTTATACAAGGGAAACATTGAACACTCACATAACGCTATAGTCTTTCCATATCCAACCATCTCATGGTCTCACACATGACTAGCTCTATGGTTATTCATTGCTATAGAAGGAGTATGTCTCCTCACTTGACTTGGTTATGATCTCATAACCAATCATAACACAATATGCAACCAACATTTTAACTAAATGCATTCTAGCATCAACAACATTTATATACTCTAGACCTTTGGCTATTACATATCAATTTAAATCTTGAAAAATTAACAAAGAAAATTCTTACCTCAATTCTCTTCAACATTTATGCATCAGAAGCAACCAAATGCATACATGCATGGTTGTTATCAACCTACTTGAGGCTACCTGACCAACTGGTATTTGTAGAAGTTTGCAGGCTTCCTTCTCCGTCATTTTGATCACCACTCCTACCACCCTCATGGGTCTTCACATAGATATAAGCAAAAACAACATCCACATATTTAACCATGATATATCATTTTTCATGAATACATAATACATCATTAGCCATACTCAATTCCATAGTATCATTATTTCATGTATATAACAACATACTATTCTAAGCCCACAAATATGTCATATACATATCCAAGCATGTACATATGCACAAATGCACATCCATATGCACCAAACATTCACTTTCAACATGCCTACTAATACATATGTATTCTAACTTCATTGTATGCATCATGCACTCTAGTACATTTTAGTTTTAGTTCACTTATTTATTTATTTATGTTGTAGTTGGTTGTCCTTGAATTTCTTCAGATCCTTGCTGCCTTGTGTGCTCCCATTCTGCTCATCTACCCCATTGTTCCCTGATCTGAACACTTTCTAGCCAAATTCCACTTGGCCATTCTGCAATCCAACCAATGTGTTTTATTGGCAACAACTTCCCTTAGGAAGACACATCCAAACTTTACCTTTATGAAGTATTCCAACACCTTGGAATGAGGTAGCTGATCACATTCCATCACTCTACTACCACAACATCCTTGAATCAATTTAACCATAATCATTCCACATCCTTGTTATTATTTCTAACTGTCCACTGGATTTCCAATTCTCTTCGCTTCATTTAACAATTCTCTGTGCAACCATACATTTCCCACTCAAGACCATTCCCAATGGAACTCTATTTTCATTCAATGACAGTTTTCAAGTAAAATAACCTTCATTATTCTATCCCCGATTTCTCTGCATTAGTATCATACTTCCACATTGAACTCTGATATTAGAGGTGACTTTCTTGCTCTGAGGAATTTTAGACAAGGTAGCTAAGTCATAGCTACAAAATCCTTCCCAAGAATTTGTGTGCTTGGCACATAAAGATGATTCACACATCACCTCTTAAGCTCCTTGTTCTCTTTCATATCAAGCTTGAAACTATCTACACATCTCTACCTTCAAGGTTATGAAGTCTTACTTTTCCTTTCTATGCATGTTAATGGCATTCTTCACCTGTTGGTTTCATGTCCTATGTGAGGATTCTTGTTGTTGTGCCTGCATTTCACTCAAATTTTGTCGCAGTTGACTAATACTTTTGTTCCACTCTTCTTTAGTTCTTTATCCACTTTTTGTTACTTTCCCTATAGTTTTTTATAGCCTCAACAAAATTTTGCAAGCTCTATCATGCTTCCATGAATCTGATATCCAATCCTAGATTTGAATTTATCTAATTATACTCTAATTCTTCCAAATGTGAAAAAAACTATTTTTGTTAGAATTATAAATATTATAGAAATTTTGTGAATTAATGTTACAAATCTTTTTTCTACTCAATTCATGAAGAATTATATCACATTTCTTCCAATTATACTAATTACATGTTATTCTCCTTTGCATCATTTTTCCAATGACTATAAGTATGGCCCAATTCGATCTCTGGCTTAAAAGTTATGGCTTCCTGAAAAAGTCATTTTCACCCTATTTGTGCATTTTCTCCATTGGTGTATTTTTATTGAAAGATCGACTTCTTCCAACTGCAAAAGAAAAAAAATGTCGGGAACTACAAAAACTTGTGTATGAGACATAGATAAAAATAATGACAAAGAATTCATAACAACTCTCATATTTTCAATCTGATTAAAAATAATGACAAAGAATTCATAACAACTCTCATATTTTCAATCTGATTCTCTAGTCAAAACCTGCAACAATCTGAAAATAACAACTGTCATTTTTCATCATTTTTTCCAGACTTGGAATTTTTTAGTAAAGCTGGCTATTTCTCAATCTGTGTACTTCTAGAAAAAAATCACTAAATCAAATTTGTTTGTCTTGACGAGTGTACAAGATGTCGAGATTTTTTGTTTTTCGGTTTTGTAATCCAGGGTCACTTTTCATCCTCTGAAAATCTAAAAAATCCAAAAAAATGGCTTATAATAGTGGATTTTGTCCTATTTCAGTGTCTCCGAAAAATGGCTTATAATAGTGGATTTTGTCCTATTTCAGTGTCTCCATTCCATTCCCCATAGAATTTATTCAATTCCTACATGGGTTATTTCCATATATGGAATTTCAACGTAATTTAGATATCTGACAATGATTTGAACCCAAATCTTTAAGACACACTATTTTGCAATTTCTGATAAATCTAAATAGATTTGGACAATGGGCCTATTTGACACTTTTGTAGATCTCCTTTCTGTGAAAGAAACCCATATGTTTCATCTCAATTCGACTTAATCTGCTCCATTTATGGCCAAAATAAGAAAATGGCTCCAACGTTGTTTTTTTTTAACTGATGGACAATCTTGCCTACGTGGCAATATGCACCGTCGATCTCAAATCGAGGGAGATCTCAGTGGTTGATCTTCCCTGACTGCCTAAATTGTTGACCCGACTGTCGACCATCGACCATCAACAATCTTAATTAGCGAATGAAACACTCTCTCAATTTAGCCGATCCGACCATCATCCATTCTTGTTGACTGATGAAAAACATTTCTCCAATCCATCCAACCCGACCATCGACTGTAAATCATTTATTTGTTAACATGGCATGACACGTGGATGTTAATGTGGCATGACATATCGACTCTAACATGACATTTTGGCTGACGTGGCGTGACACATGGATGTGGACATGACATGACATGTCATCACTCTCTTTCCTTCATCAACCATTGATTATTTCTTTTGACCCGCCATTTCTCCAATTCGACCGACCCTTGACCATTGGTCCATCGACTTTTGATGTTTTCTCTTACTCGATCAAAACACTTTGTCGAATCGACCGATACCCGACCGCCAACCCATCGACCCATTGGTCATTTCCCTTGGACGACTCGAACACCTCGTTGAATAAGCCAACATTCGACCGTTGACCCATAGGCCTGTCAATGATTTCCCTTGGTCGACTAAAAAAATACTTCGCTAATCCGACCGACTCGACCATCAGCCCATTGACGATCTCCTTTGACCAACTCACACAAATTTTTTCGACCAATTCCTGAAAATCTAGATCGTTGATCCGCTTCAACTTCAGAACGATCGAAAATGAAATTCTAACAACCGATTCTCTCATTTTTCAAACGCCGAAAACAGATCCTAGTGGTTGATATGTTCGGGCCTTTGCAAAACTTTGAAACCTTATAATTTTTAAATTTACCAAAATGAATTGAAGTCATTGATCTCGAGATCTAACATGATCTCGGTCGTCAATTCATCAAACTCTGTCTAGCGCTACAACAACCATTAAATTACGAAATTTCTATCTTGCAAGTCGAATTCATCTCCATTAAACTTCTCAGACAAGTCCAAATTATTTAAAACTCGAATCTGCCCACAAATTTGGGGATTTCTCTCTAATAATTGTTTTTTCCATTTTCCCCAAATTCGCACAGGCTGAAATCTGCAACAACGAATTTGTCCAATTCACACTCACCATCGCCCATACCGGTGTGATGTTTGAACCAGAAGCTCTGATACCACTCTGTAACGTACCCAACTACTAGCAGGGTGAATCACACTACTTGAAATCACACTTCAAGAACTGATTTCGAATTATCATAATAATTCATTCGAAAAGAAGCATGAAAGAATGCAATAACCACACATGCAATAATTAAAATTCATGCTAAACTTAAAAAGAATGCTTAATCATCCCATGGACAACAATAACCAACAAGCATGCACATAGAAAAACATTTCATAAATAAATAAATACACAACGGAAATATACATATACCCGAAAACTTAGAGAGCACTTATCTTTTCAAATAAACATTCATCAATTAGTAACAGACCAAGGATGTTCCTTCCAACCATAGACACGGTTGTTCATTCACTCTCAATAACAGTGTCACCCTCGAGCCAGGGCTATGAATCCAGAAGAACAGGTCCTAGGACAAATCTAAAAACACACAATTTAACTAACAAACTCTCATGTTTTCCCAACCACACATCAAAACACACAATTTAACTAACAAACTCTCATGTTTTCCCAACCACACATCAACTGTAAGTCATTTATTTGCTAACATCGCATGACACGTGGATGTTAACGTGGCATGACATATCGACTCTAACATGACATTTTGGCTAACGTGGTGTGACACATGGATGTTGACGTGGCGTGACATGTCATCACTCTCTTTCCTTCATCGACCATTGATTATTTCTTTTGACCCGTCATTTCTCCAATTCGACCGACCCTGGACCATTGGTCCATCGACTTTTGACGTTTTCTCTTGCTCAATCAAAACACTTTGTTGAATCGATCGATACCCGACCGCCAACCCATTGGTCATTTCCCTTGGGCGACCCGGACACCTCGTTGAATAAGCCGACACTCGACCGTCGACCCATAGGC